>MU150289.1:108670-206650 GCA_015584075.1 Collybia nuda
ATGCTAGGTGCATTGGTTTTTTCAAATGCAGATGGGATGGCTACTGGTTCATAGCCCATCATGAGGAAGAATGGTGATTTTTTGGTTGTAGAATGTATTCTTTGGTTATGTGCAAATTCAGCAATTGGGCATAGATCTTTCCAGAGCGAGGGGTCGTTTTGACAGAACATTCGAAAATAGATTTCTAGTTCCTGGTTCCGTCATTCTGTTTCTCCATTGGTTTGAGGGTGATAGGCTGTGCTCATTACTAATTTGATTCCGAGAAGTCATCCCATTTCTCTGAATACTTTTGCTGAGAATTGTGGTCCTCAATCGGATAAAAATGTATCTGGAAGTCCAAATCTTTTGTACACATGTTCAATGTAAAGTTTTGCTGTTTCTAAAGCATCAGTAGTTTTGGAGCATGGGATAGGAATTACCCCCTTCGAAAGGCCATGATCTACCATGACCATGAGACTATCTTTTCCATCATTTTCTAGTAGGTCAGTGATGAAGTCAGTTGTCACAAATGAAAAGGGTCGTAGGATTCCATTTGATGGGATCGGGGTTAAACCTGGTCTCGTGGGGTGTGTATTGACTTTCATTTGTTGACATGTGGTGCATCCAGCAACGTAATTTTTGATAAAAACTCCCATTCCTGGCCACCAATATTCTCAAGATACTAGATCTTGTGTTTTGTATTGTCCTGGGTGACCACTTGATACTGTGTCATGATGTTGTCTGACTATTTCTCGGCGTAATTTTGCATTGGGTGCTACATAGCATCAATTTTTGAAGAATAGTAATCCTTCTTCAAACTTCCAATCAGTGAGATTTGATTTGATTGGAGGAGTTCCTGTTTCTTTCAATGCTTTTACCGCTTTAGCAAATAGTTCATCTTCTTCTACCACATTTTGTAGATCATCCCATAGACTGGTGTCGATTAATTTAACAAAAATGTCATCAGGTAGTAGGATTCAATTTTCGTTATCTGTATCTTCATCTTGAACATAATCTGCTCTTCTTGATAGTGCATCCGATTGTATCATTTTTGCACCTGGGGTATGTACCAATTTTAGGTCAAATTGTGATAAGAATAACATCCATCCTGCTTGTCTTTGGTTTAACTTTTGTGGACTTCAGAAGTAAGTCAGATTCTTGTGATCTGATAGAACGACGGTTGGGAATTGTGATCCTTCTAGGTAATGTTGCCAAGTTTTCAGGGCTTGAACTATTCCGAGGAGTTCTCTGTCAAAGATTTCGTAATTTCTTTCGGTTTCTGTGAAAGAATGTGAAATGTATCCACATGGGTGCCATTCTCCATTTTCATCTTGTTGTCTTAATACTGCGCCTGTTGCCCATTTAGAGGCATCTGATTCTATATGGAAAGGTTGTGTCTTGTTGGGCATTTGTAATACCGGGGATTTTAAGAATTCATGTCGTAAGGTATCGAACGCGATTTGACATTCTTCTGTCCAGTTGAATTCAATGTCTTTTCAAGTCAGGTTGGTCAATGGTTTAGTAATATCCGCGTAATGTCCTATGAATTTCCTATAGAAGTTAGCAAATCCTAAAAAGGATTGTACCTGTTTTACTGTAG
Source organism: Collybia nuda (assembly GCA_015584075.1). Taxonomy (NCBI): domain Eukaryota; kingdom Fungi; phylum Basidiomycota; class Agaricomycetes; order Agaricales; family Clitocybaceae; genus Collybia; species Collybia nuda. Next base: position 110,250 of record MU150289.1, read on the forward strand.
AGGGGACGGGCCATTCTGCTATTCCTGCCAATTTGGTGGGTTCCATTCCAATCTTGTTTTCACTGATTACAAGTCCTAGATAGTCAACCTCGGTTTGTTCAAAGCTGCATTTGTCTAAATTGAGATATAGATCATTCTCCTTTAGTTTCTTCAGAACTCCAAGGGTTTTCTGTCGTAGGTCATCTAGATTGTCAGAGAAGATCAGGATGTCATCAATGTAGATTAGTATCCATCCTTCTTCTAATTCCACCAGGTAGATTTCGTTCATCATATTCTGGAACGTGGCCAGAGAGTTGCATAATCCGAAGAACATGACTTCTGGTTCGAAGAGTCCTCTGTTGGTTTTAAAGGCCGCTTTCCATTGATCACCTTCTTTGATTTGCACGTTGTTATATCCCCATCTTAGATCAAGTTTGGTGAAATATTTTGCTCCTTTCAGTTTATCTAGAAGTTCGCTGACGAGGGGTAATGGATATGCGTTCTTTATTGTGCCTTTGTTTAATCTTTGATAATCTCGTGTTGGTCTGAGTTTAGATGAATCCTTTTTGCAATGAAGAAGAATGGTGATGCCTGTGGTGATTTAGATGGTCAAATGTATCCCTTTTGTAAGTTCTCGTTTATGAATTCATCTAGTTTCTCCTGTTCCATTGGGCTCATGCAATAGATTTTGCAATCTTTTGGAATGAAGTCAGGTTTTAGATCGATAGCATGATCCCATGGTTTCCTGGTTGGCATTCGTTCCGAGGTTTCTTTGTCAAAGACCGAAGCATATTCTTTGTAGAATTCTGGTAATTCTTGTTTGGCTTTCTCTTCTACCTTGTGTTCTAATTCTTGAGCAATAGAGGTTTTTGCATTGATCTAGATTTCATTTTCTTTGTCCGGGTTGATGTAAGCTTGAAGAAGATTAATGCCTGTTTCATCTTCTTCTTCTTCCATTTCAATTATTCTGTTGTCTGAGGGTTGATTGTGTTCCTTGACCGGTGGTAAAGTTGATTGGGTTTCAAATTGTCTTCGGAGAGTTTCGGATAGTCTTTCCTTCTTTATGTCCAAGGGGAAGTCTATTGTTCCCTTCTCCCAGTCTATTTTTGGATTGTGTCGTTTTAACCAGGGTAATCCTAAAATAATGTTTTCCTTGCCAATTCCGCTGACTAAGAATCTTGTGTTGACTTCTTCATCTCCAATCTGTATTTTCATCCAGATACATTCTTTGATATTTCCAGCTTGGTTTTGCGTTCCGTCTGCATTTTGAACTGGGATAGTTTTCCATAATGGTACAGTTTGTAAGTCGTGTTGTTTGACAAATTCTTTGTTGACAAATGTTCCTCCAGCTCTGCAGTCAATTAATCCCATTATAGGAATTTTGATGTTTCCGATCACCATAATAGGAAGCAATAATGATTGAGATTTCATTTCCCCTAAAATTACAGGTGATATCGTGACAGATGGGGCAGGTACTAATGTCAAGGTAGTCCGCCGCTTTAAAAACCCTCTTTCTCCATTTGGTCAAGAGTGACATTCCTTTCTTCATCTCCTAATTCCGCCAAGATGGCTCGGATGTTCTGATATGGGGTTTTCTTTACTTCTTCTTTCTTTGGCTGATAAGTGGTTGTTCTGGCTCTATGAGCAGAGGCTTGATGTCCCGGTTGGTGACATTTGAAGCATAATCCTCTCTTGACACTGGGGTAATGGGCTTGTATCATCACCAAAGATACGGTGAATATACTTTAGAATATACCTTGAGGACCCCTGATGTAATAAGATAGAATATATTTTGAATATACATAAAATATATTCTTAAGTAAATTCAAAATATAAGTCTTGCATATACACAAGGTATGTTCAAGGGTATCTCCGAGGAATATACTGTTGATCATATGACTTGTATCACGTTCAGGATATCCACGGAATATACATCACATATACTTTGGTTCAGTTCGCATCCGGCTCAGTTCGCCAGGAGAAACCCCGCGCAACTCCAAAATGAATGGTTCATGAGTATTGGACTATCTCAAGTGAATGAATGTTGTTTGTTGACACATTTCAAATGATTCATGAGCGGTTCGTCTTGGTGTAACTTGTGAGGTCATCTTGGCATAGCGAGCCAGATGTGAACCAAACTAGCGTATATGCAATGTATATTCCGTGGATATCCTGAACGTGATACAAGTCATATGATTGACGGTATATTCTCTGGATATATCTTTGATCATACTATATGTGTTAGAACTTGTTCCTATATACATCCTTAGGCTATTGTTCCGTCCCTGGTATTGTTCCATTGTCCTATTGTTGTCAGGGTCTATTGTTGCCACATGTACATTGTTGCCTCATGTCTATTGTTGCCTCATGTACATTGTTCCCTGTACATATATATAGTAGAGTAGACAGCACTGAAGTCCCCAGTTTCTTACTCAGGACTTCAGGTTAGTACATTCTGTACATCTCAATACAACAGTTTCTTACTCAGGACTTCAGCTCTAGACTTCACCCTCAAACAATATGTATATTCAGGGATTATACATCACGCTTATTGAACAATAAATTTAAAATATATTCAAAGTATTCTCAGTTATTTTACATTGGGGGTCTGACAGGTATGTTATATAGTATATTCACTGTATATTCGGCGATGAAACACGCCGTTTCCCCCAGTGTGAAATGTTCATCTTTTTCTTGTATAGAAAGTCTGTTGATCTTGATGCAATCTAGGTCCATGGCGTTAGGATCGTAGTTTGGAAGTTGTTGTGGACCTGCAGGGGTGTTCCTTCTGAAATTGTATTTCTTAGCGGTGTTGTTATTGCTGCTGTTCCCTCTGAGATGAGCTGCAATTGCTTTAGCTCGTTGGTAGTTGTTATCATATATAGATGCTTTGTCACGCCATTCCTTCATGGTGGATGGTGGATTGTCTGATGTTAAGATCTTCTCTTGTAGGGCATTGGGTAGTCCTGCCATATAATATTCGATCAAAGCTTTGTCTTCTGTAATGCCACTTCTGGCTGCTTGGGTGCTGAATTTGGTATTGTATTCATTGGCTGTCATGCCTCCTTTCATCTGTAGGGTTCTCAAATTTGCCCTAGCATCTCCTTCTTCATCTGAGGGCAAGAATGATTGTTTGAAGTCTACAATGAATGTGTCAACGTTTTTCTGATCAACTTGATTTCTGTTACAATTTCTCTTATTGAACTATGTATTCCTTCTTATCTTTTTCCCTTTACTTATCATCATCTTATCCAGTATAGTCTAGGCCTCGGACTATCTCTTTCCCTACATATCTCCTTACTCCCCATCCCATTCTCACCATTCCTATTATTACATATCCCTTTCTCACCATTACTCAGCGCTACATTTATAGCTACCAATAGCGCTTATCCCTCCCCGAAGCATTATTCATCATGCTTCTTTTATGTCCATATATATACCATACAATGTAGTAGACAGTCCTCAGCTTGACCTAGCTGAATATACCTTGTTCTCTACAACTCGACGCTCAGCTCGATCCTACCTGCCTTAGAAGGGGGTAGTGCATCTCAGATCCAGAAGACAGACTCGTCCTTCATATCAGGAAGTCTATAGACGTCAGACTTATCGTCGACGGTCTCATTGAATCAATTGACTAGATCTTGATCTAGAGGATAAGACCTAACAGCCGTAACAATTTCCATTCAGTGCCCACCACTGTTCCTTCCAAGGTCCTGCAGTTCCTTCTCTCATATAAGATAAGATGAATATGAGCTGTTTTGCGTGAGTGTTGTATATCTCTTGATTCATCTTCATATACATTTGGCAGTCAAGTATGAATGCCTTTGTCTTGTTTTGGCTTCCATCGAAGTCATTTGGGGTGCGGATTTTGATTTCTCCGCTTCTTCTGTGTGTGGTCTGTGTAATGGGAACTGGGGCTGGGGTTGGTACTGCTGTTGCTGTTGTGCCCATGATGTATGGTTCTTCTTCTGTTTCTGTGTCTGAAAAATAGGTTTGTGTTGGTGTAGTGTCTTCTGATTCTGTGTCTGATCTGTAGTCCGTGAAATTGATCTGTGCACCTAAACTTCTTTGAGTTGGTGGATTTGTCAGCTTGACCTTTTGTTACACTAGAACGCTCATTGTGCGTCCAAACGTCTAAGTCAGCTATTACGTCCGCTATTCAGCTAAGACGCAAGTCAATAGACTCCCTGATACTAAGGTAGAGTCTAAGTTGTATGAGTCCAAAGATACGTCACCCCCTTCTTAGGCGAGTGAGATTGAGTTTGCGTCAAGATTGATGAGGTTAAGAGTGTTGTATTAGCTAGGTCAAGCTGAAGACTATCTAAGCTACACAACGACTATATATACAGAGTCCGAATGAGATAAGTAAACATAAATGAGTAATCAAATGAGTCAAGGATGATTAAGCGTGTGATGAGGGAATTACGCTACTGGGTATATGACTAAGATGATGACTATGCATGTGAACATATGGATATAAGTAGAATGAGGTGTCATATGTAAATAGTTAGATGATAGTAAGAAAAGGAGCATCATGTGGTAGAGAATGAAAAAGTGTAACACTGTATATGCGCATAATAATGCTTGCAGGTGAAACTATTCTTGTCAAAATCAAAATGCAGGACCTTGGGGGAGTTGGTCTGTTCGAAATGTTTCCATATGCACTGATTTGTTGTGGAACAGATATTGAAAAGCGTGGGAATTCATTTGCAATGTGCAGCTTGTTGTCTCCAGCTGTTCCTTAATGGGGCCACACTTGTGATACACATCTTCCTCCATAACTTCAATGTGTCTTGAATGAGGGTGGGCCAAACAGAACTTCAGCAACAGCAAAAATGGGCTCTTGACTTATGTCGTCTGTTCTTTTCAGTTCGCAAAGGTACCATGATACTCTAACCTGTGAGTATGCGTCCAGCTGGAGGAACATGTATTAGCCTCTCAATAACATATGCTTAATCCCCAGATGTCTGATAAAACACCAGTACAATGGTCTTCAGTTCATATGGCTACTCCACACATTCCTCCTGCCCAAAAATCATTTATGACACCACATCCACCTCTAGATCCCATAAATGACCTCATCACCCAACCTGTTGCAGCCAGTTCTCAGACGGGAAGTATGTGTGTGTATCAATAACCACATAATTTGAACACTTCATAACTAACAATGACACACTCAGAATGCATCTAGATCATGGCTCAATTCTCCACCATTGTACCCCCCCCCCCATTACATATAATATCTTTGTGGCATACTGTCCATCTCAACAAATTCAGGGACTACGTATGTCTATGTGTTGTTTGTGTTTCATACATCCTCTCGCCTCTAATTCTCATTTTGTCACTAAAAGCTCTCATAGCCAAAGATATGAACAAGAGTCTGGTACACTCTGCTAGCATGGTGCCGTGTGTATAACAATCAAGACACAAAATATGCCCAATCAGTAGTAATGAAAATCTTGGTGAACCCCAAAATGAAGAGGGAATAATGACGAAAGGTAGAGAGTTACATATATATGCCCCATCTCTCAACCAATCATTTTCTAGCCCCACTTAGGACTATCAATATCTTCTCTCAAATTGGGTTTCTGGATCAGGTTGAGGTGTATTCACATTGGCATTTCTTATCAGCCCTTATGAAAGCTATATGCCATAATTTTTATGGGTATTGACAATTTGAAGAAGTAGGGACTTGTCTCTCAGCAAAAACCGTACCCTGCAACAATTTACAGTGCTCAGGAACAAGCAACTGCTCAATTTCCTTCCAGTCCGCACCCTACACCTTTTGGGGGGCCTGTTACATGAGGTCAAGTAGACCCTCAAGTTCTTGGTTTGGCCCCACATCAAATTCCATAGGGCCCCTGCTCCCACAACCGGATAACCAACTTCATGAGTTTTTTTCATGTTGAACATGCCCTCTTGATGTGCTCTGGAGAACTTATTATTGGCAGACTTGACCAAGCACGAGACTTGGGAAATGAAGCCGGTCTGTGACACAAATCAATTGTGCAATATTGTGCCCCGGAGATGATTGTAGGAACTATAACCTACTATTATTGTATGTCTACACTCTCGTTTCTCCTGGTATCTATTAAGTGATATAGCCATTGCTAGGCATGGCCAGTCTGAGTTCTATAATATAAATTTTAAGTGCAATATTAATAGTAAACCACCAATATTCAAGCACAGACAAAAACATTCTGGCGTGTTTCTCTGTCTGGTGCTTGATGCTGATAGCAGAACTGTGTCCTGAAAATTTTCAGTGAAGCATGAACAGATTTTTTGACCTTGTGACGAGAAACCTATTTTATGGTGAGCACTGAATAAATGAAATTGAAAAATAATCCAATTTGTGCCTACAATGTCAGTATCAATGAATACTAGATAGATAAATGTAGTACATACTCCATGTTATAATTAAATTACAACACGCAACATTGCTGACAAGCCAAACAAGAAAAACACGTGACATTGAAACTCAGCTCAACACCGGAATTAATGGCAAAACGGGACAGAAAGAGGGAGGTTGTTTAGCTCAGCCAATAGATACCCACCTTAAGAGAAAGTATATAAAGTCTGAGACCAAATCACCTTGATAAATGAGAGTATAATTCAATAAAACTGAAAAGTCACGCGAAAATTTTTCGATTTTTGCGAAGGATTAAGCGCTTAAGCTTAAGGTTTCAAAGCATCCACCAAACGGAAAGAACCTCATTCTATAAATAGAACTCGGAATTGCTATCTTCAGATTATCTCGACCGTCAAAATACCCGACTTCCTCGTCCATACATCCTTATTGTGTACCCAATCCTCAATAAAATGTTTCCAACGGCCAATCCTTTGGAACTTTCCCTCCGCAGCCGGCCTCAATATCAATCCACTGTGTCGCATGTGAGGGTGTTTATCGCCATTGTGCAGTTCAAGGAATGTGCCGACGAAAAGACAGTAAACGATCCCATCTGCTGATGCTTCGGATGTTGGGGTGTCGTACTCCAAGTGGAGGGAGTTGAAAGTCCCGTATGGAACTGTGTGGATATCGGAAAATGAGGCAGGGGGCGGCGGGGGAGGGACTAGATGGGACGTCGAGGGTTCGTTTTTAGACTTGGGTGACACCTGGATTTCAATGTCTTCATCTTCGTCATCCACACCATCATCACATGCTCTATCGCTCTTACCCTCCTCATTATCTTCTTCACCATCATCGGCTTCCTCTTCATCATCTTCATTCTCACTGTCATCGACTTCCTCAGCACCTTCTTCATCTTCTCTATCATCATCTAGGCCACTATTACTGCTATCGCCAGATTTCAACTCATTGTCGTCCTCTGAATCAGTAACCCACTCAGCACTATCACTGTCGCTTTGGTTGTCGGCTCTTGCACTGTCGATATGAGCCGAAGATTTCCCAACTACAACCGCACATATTGCGCCTTCGATAGTGATACTTCCACCAAGGACTGTACCATACTTGTTTTCTCCATTAACTTCAACTGAGGCACTGATGATACGAACTCTTCGATCCTGTTTATAACTCGCCGTCGGTGCCCATTCCGCTAGCTTCGGTTTGGTTTCATGTTCCCAATCCCCGGCACCAAGAGAGGCCCAGGACCAAGATGGAGGAGTTGATTTATTGCCCTCTGTAGTCGCAGTTACCTGGTTTGTACCGTCGGACCCGGCTTTCCATAGGAGGTCACGGGCCAGGTCATTTTCCCATAAACCTGCCATGTAACGATTGTTCTTTGGGAGATACTCGGAAAATCGGGATGCAAGTCCGGAAAGTGCAGGGAGGCGGTCAGACTCATATGTCAGATCCAGAAGACTGAAATCCTCAACGACCGTTCTCCAGAGCCCATGTAGTGCTTTCTGATCACCCAGAGCGCCTAGAGTGGCTATTCGATCTTTGGACGCACTCCAGCCATCTCCACCAAAAGGCGTCCCGTCTAGCTCTCTGCACTCGCACCGTTGCTCGACCAAACATCCCCAAATCATTTCATTGGCGTGGAGGTGGACCGTCCGTGGTGCGAGGGAGCGCTCCTGGTAGACCCAGCCACGCTGCAGCAGTGGTGCCGTCTTGTTATGCTGGCGAATCCATCTTTCTATCTGCAAAGTCTCATGGGATGACTCCAACGACAATCTGATACGGACATCTTCCTCCATCTCAGGTACCCTGAACGATTTTACTTCACTCCTTCTGATCCTGGAAATTCGCTTTCTTTTCCCGGAACCACGATATGCTATTTCCGCGACATCGTCCGCCCACTTCAAAGAATCTGTCTCCGTCCACCTAGCCCCTAAGCAGCCTTCGTGTCCTCCAGCCGATCGGGTTGTCGCAATATTAAGATAGCAGCCTGCATAAATATCCGCCATGACAGCACTTTGCTGCTCCCAGTCAGCTTTATCCCCTTGAATGATACACAACGAGTCAATCCATATGTACCGTAACCCCAGGCTTCTTGTAATTGCGACGGCATCTTGAAACGTCTTCGGCAGTTGTTCTACAACAATCCCATGCATCCTCTCCGATATCGTCTCACGCGTCGTGACAAGCAGCTGCTCCTTCCCCCAACAGTGGCTGAGTGCAACATATTGGCCTCGTTGTCCCGGAATAGTCTCGATGAGCCGTATCTGGTTATCGGATAAATCTAGTACCCGACGGGGAAGTAGCTCCCCTCGATGATCGGTGGACCTATCTGTCCGACAAAGGGTATGATCGTTGTTACAATGTTCCAGCCAGGATGTGATGATCTTTCCGTACTCTGCCGCACTTGGGTTCGTTGACACCTCACCAGCATCCCCAATAACCTTCCATGGTGCTGGCGTAGCTATCCATATGAATCGCAATTTAGTAGGATATTATCTATTCAATTTAGGTCAACTTACCACCTGGGGGCGTATATATTTCGACCTTGAATTCCTCCCTAGGTCCACGCTTCGCTTCGCACCTCATCTCAATCTTTAAGCTCCTAGACGCCCCTTGCTTCAGCGCTGCCTGGCGCATCTTTCTCACAGTAGCCTTATCAACAGCATCGTTATCATCTCTGTCCATTATCGCGATCTGATATTTGATTGGTTTCCCTCGTGGAACCTCCACAACCTCTCCAGAATTCAGCAGTGTGTCGAATGCAGACTTTAGAAAGCTGCAAGATTTGCAAGATGGATCTTTAGCCAGCTCTTCGGACGTGATCCAGTGCCGCGAAGACTCCCCATAAGTACAATTATCCATGTCGTTTTGTGGCTGGGGGATTCTGCGCATATTAAGGGAGAAGCAGGTAGGGCAAATGGCGGGAGTGGGAGCACCATTTGGTTGGGGATGCTTCGAACGGCGAGGCATGATAGCTTTACGAACAATATGAGCACAATCTAAAGAGTTTTGTTATCGATGATGATAACGACTGCGGACTTGCTGAGCGCTTGTCCTCAGCGTCTATTCCTGTCACGGGACAATGTCTTCTATGTCATCGTGGACGGTATATTTCAGTCCACTCTTCAGGCGACACGAGGTGACGTACGACAACAAAAGTTTCGACAGGTTAAAAGGGAAAGTGTATAAAACGAATGTATCGGAATATAAAGAGTGTATTGGCTATAGTTCATTATGGGGCAGAATAGTCCAAGTTAGAAAACGTGGGTAAATATATTAGGTCGAGATGCCTTTGGATAAGATTCGATAAGTAAAATATTTAAGCCCCACGGCCAAAAGAACTCACGACATAGTATGAGGTATAAAATACACTATGCCTTCGCTTCAAGCAACTGATCAGAAACAGAGCTGATAAAGCTAATTCACTCCATGAGATAGAAGTATAACACAAATAAAACGGCTAGCTCACTCTATTCCAAGTTTGCGGAAGTCATCGGGAACCATAGAAGTCTTCGCAGCAGTAAATACAATGTTTTTACGGCCTTGCGAATATCGGTCCCACTTGGGATTCTTATGGTAGTTAGGGTCCAGGTTGTGTGCGAAAGAGACCCTGTTATCAGGTGATATCAGCAGTATAACGTAGATCAAGGCATGTGAGAACAACATACCAGTACGACAGCATTTGCTGAGAAAGGGTATAGATTGTCCCATCCGCGGGAGTGAATTTCATGAAAACATAAGGAATTTCGGCGGTATGGAAGACTGTGGGTTGATTGAGAAGACGTTCAGTGTAAGAAAACGGTTGCTTACCTCCTTGCCAAGCATTGGTCCCGGGGGTCACCTGATTGAATATGTACGACCACGACTTGATTCCTTTAGACACCGACATGTCGAGGAAGTTACGCCTAGCGTATTGGAAATGGATGTCTACACAAGTAGAAGGTATCGTCACACGTTGTACCATAGTAACGAGGTTAAAATTGCACTTACCACCGTAAATTGCAGCCGCACGTTTGAATTGCTTCCCAAAGAAGGTCGTGTCTCCTGTTCCGAAAGGCGAACCGAGGGCAGGAATGTTGGGGTAGAAGACTTCAAGCTTGATGATGGAGGCCAGGTTCTTGAAGAAGGTCGCCCCACGGTTTAGGTAGTCTCGCTCGAGGAACGATAGGACATCCGCACTGGTCTCGACAGTTTGTGGCTTCACGAAGATGGTTCCTTCGTCATTCACGTTTCCTGTTATGAACGGGATCTTGGCACTAAAAGAACATTAGTATATTTGAAGCAATCACACGGAGCGTGTGAAACCTACATTTTTCCTTGGGCTGTACGAACAGAAGGGCTAGCAGGAATGATCTCGCCATCGATGGAAACACCCCAAGGCTACAGGATGGGCAATAAGATAACTTTTAGGATAGACGATCAGACGAAGGGAGGACTTACGCGGCTACCATAAACAGTGGGCTGCCCGAACATTTGATTCGTAGCATTGTAGATTAGTTCCCAGTCTTTCGTTCGGAGACATTCGAATGATTTGGGCCCAGTGGGACAACCGACAATACCAACCAAAGCGTCGTAATTGCCTTGGTACAACTCGGGAGCGATGGCAGGAACAGAGGTAGTGGTTCCGGACTCGAGGATCTAACGAAATGTTTAGGTACCTATAATAATGCAGAATTTGACAAAAGAAAACCAACCGCGCCACGGAACAACTTGGTGTTGACATCGAGCATATGATATGCGATTGACATACTAAGCAGGGTTGTTGAGTAAACGAGCTAGCTAATAAAGGTTCACGACGTACGCGCCCGATGACTGGCCGAAGACAGTAACCTTCTTCTTATCGCCCCCGAAGGCACTGATGTTGTCCTGAACCCACTGGAGAGCCGACTTCTGGTCATACAAACCAAGATTCAACGCCCCGTTGGCAGCGGCTTCTTTGCCTCCCCTACAAACGACCACGAAAACATTAGGCAAATTTGGGTTGGCACATAATATCTAACATACAAGAATCCCCAAGCGGAAAGTCGGTAGTTGATGATTACGGTAATCACTGGAAGGCCCTGCAGACCTTGTGTTCACATCAGTTATTTCAGGAAAGAGGGCTAGTATGACTTACAATCTTGGACGATTCGCGAACCATTTCTTCTCCGGGATAATGAGAGGCAGCACCTTGTGTGAGGGCACCACCATGAAGCCAAACCATAACCGGGAGAAGCTTGCCCTTGGGGATTGTATGTGGACGATAGACATCGAGTACGGTACAATCTTCATCGGTCCCGTAAACTGAGTGGACAGTAGTAAGATCTCCAGATGATGATGAACAAGGAAACTAGCTCACTGCCGTAATCCACTGCCAAGGCGTTCTTTCCCAACAATGAGTAAATTCAGTCTGAAACCCACAAGAGTTGTAAGGGCGTACCGTTCCCTTGATTTGAGGACATGCAACGCCAAAGGAGGTGGCGTCAATAGTAGCCGCTTTCGAATACGTAGTGGCCGTGGCGCGCCTGAATCTCAGCGCAGTCGCGTACTTCAAGCCCAAAAACTTATCGACGCCAGTGCTGGCATCATAAACACCATTGACGGTCGCCTTTTGGATCTTGACATTGACGGGGGATGCACAGACGAGGGCGGCATAAGCGACGACAGCGACGACCGAGGGTAACATGATGTCGACTCAAGAGCGCACCTATCCAGACAAAATCCCAGTAAGAGGGGTTTATAAGCCTTGCTGGTTGGCCCTCTCCGTCACCCGGCACGAGCGAATTACGAACATGGGATGAGTCGGCCAAGTCTCTCGAAAGGGGGTGGTTGTGCTCAGAGGATGATTAGTCTACCCCAAACATCAGGCAAAGTCGAGCCTGGCGGTCCGCCGTTCATCCGTTTGATCTTCAAAATTGAGATTTCGCAACTTTCTCGTCTTCGTCAGAGTCCACTCAAGATAGGATTATATGCACATTGCATTAGCTACCGACGCCTCCAGGATTGGGAGTAGTACCGTAACCACTAGCTAGGTTTACTTGCAAGGCTCCAAGGCCCTGGTTGCGACTGAGGTCGATATGTGGCTAGCAGGTGGCAGGAGGCGCAGATTTGGATCTATTTGGCAACGAGTACAATTTGAAAAAAACCAGGAACGATCACTCCATCAATCGAGACATATTAGACACTACCTCCAAGCTTTTTCGCGTAAAACACCCAAGCCCGTTGCCTCTCCTCGTCGTTCCTGGAAGTAAACGGCAATCTCCTAGGCATTCGCCACATACATACGAACGTTGTTGGATGATGGCAACTGGGACTCACGCTGGAGGGTAGAATTCAATACGCTTTCTCCACTTCGAACCACGACGATTCCAATACGTGTCATATGTATATCGTGATCGTATTCATCTCAATTTCACATCCATTCCTTCGAACGGAAACAAGTTTGACAGCCAGCGTCAGGATCAACGTACTCCCGGCCCGGCGAAACCTCAAATCTCAACCTTAACGCAGAAACAAAAACTTCACGTAAAATCAGAACAATTCTCTGAGAACCGGTCAACCTTTCCGCTCTCGTTTCATCGCAATTTCAGCTGATCGGTCATCGATAGCCACATGTACCAAGCCAAGGTGACATCACCCTCCCTTCCTTGGGACTCGTGGACTAATTGATCACCAGGATAAGATCCTCCACGCGGTTATCTTCAAATTGACCTAGCGATATATCTATTTGATGGGGGGAACAGTCACGGTAGCGAGCAAGATCCTGAGCCCTCCCCCCGTTGCTCCCAGACCCGCCCCGTCGCCAGGTGTTCCTGAAGTGGTAACCCACGCATGCGAAATTGTGCTTCTTTCTCTTTTTTAAAAAAAAACCTTTAAGCCTTGGCCAAGTTGTATGTCCCCGACTCAGGAACTCGCCTCGCTTCTTTTGATTTTTTGAACTATTTTAACCCGGGCGCTGGGGGACCACGACGATCCCGACTTTTCTGGCTCCACATCTAACGCGCTCCCCCTCCACTTTCTTTTTTTCTCCGTCCGTTCGTCATGTCGTGCCCGCCGCAAGTTGTTGTGGCCGCCAATTACCTGAAAATTGCGGGTGCATCCATTTATGCATTCGGTATGTGTTTTCTGTCTCCTTGTGATCCTTTATATCGCGAACAACTATGTGTTTTTTCCAGATTATTTTCAGACGTTACCCGCAGAGATCCGTTTCTGTACGTTTTTTAATGCGTTTTTCTGTGCCTTTGCCTTCTAAAACCTCCCCCAGATAGGCGGCAAAAGTCCATCACGCAGTTATCGATAGCGTGCTGGTTACTCATCTCCGTCCGGGTTAGTTCTCAGCACATCTCCACAATTAAAAACTAAGTCTTCATGGCGCGGCTGCAGTACCTGGGCATGGCCGGCATCATGTTGTCGATGATCGGAGGTTTCTCTACAAACTTCACCTTAGAATCTTGTACACATTTCTTTTTATCGGTGCCGGTGGTCAAAGTACGTCGAAATGGAACTCTCGCCGCGTATTATACGATAAATATAATTATTTCCAAAGGTCTTAGGCGCTGTGGCTTCGCAGGGAGTGTTCATCTTCCGAACATATGCTATCTGTAACCGGAATCGGACTATCCTCAACTTCTTGCTGGTGTTCGGAGGGATTCTGAGTGTTGCTGAAATCGTCGCACCTGTTGTCGTTCCAAGAAATCCGAAGCTCGGAGCATCTGGGAATTGTATATCCGATCTCTCGAAGGTATGTTGGTGTATTTGTGTGACGACGGTGGCCGGTCTGATCCTCTTATCGGTAGGGTTCGACGAGCTGGATTCAATACTTGGTACGACAAACCGTTGGCAACTTTAACGTGATACTAAACGTACTGTTTCTACCGCAGTGCCAAGTGGTGTTTGATCTTGTAATTCTTGCTCTTACTATCAACCGTCTGTTCCGTGGCATCGACATGAAGTTCGTGACACGTTCGGAATTTACCAAGATCTTCTGGGAAAGTCAAGTCATGTACTTTATCGCTGTGACGATCATGAACATCCGTACGTTTCATTCACACCTTCATCGTTGATATTGGTAAGCTAACGACAGAAAACCGTTAGTCAATCTCATTTTCTTCATCAAGTTCAACAAAAGTTCCGAGTCGACCATGTTCGCAACTCTAGGGATCGCCATCACCGCCATCTTCTCATCGCACGTCAGTAAGTATAGTCTCGCTGCGTCGATAAATTTCAGCCCTGATTCCACTATATAGTCCTCGACCTCCACGAGGCTGCTCACGGCCCCTCAACCTACTCAACATCAGGCGTAGTGGTACCGCACCAGAACGCCAATGGAGTCCACACGACGACCTACCGCAACGGAGAGATCGTGGACCGCCAATTTAGAGTGATGACCGCCGATGAGACTAAGACTGAAAATTATAGAATGGAGAACCTCGTAAGCCATTTCACGATCAACTTCAAGGTTTGTAGCTATACCAAAGTTCATGTAGGATATGCCGCACGCTGGTGGTATTCACGTCCAACGTGATGTTGTCGCAATGGTCGATTCCGATCGCTCGTCTCTCAACTCTTGGGAAAGGCAGCTCCCTAGCGATGTTAAAAAACCAACTTTCTGATTCTCGTTTCTTTACCATGGGCTTCACGTTAGGGGTCAGTTATAGAAGACTTTCGAAACCAAAACTTTTTGTACAGATCGAAATATGATACCATGTACGATACCCTATCGGTGTTTTCTGTAAACACCATCACATATCAGACAAGTCAGATGGAAGTTCAGAAAATTCTGTTTGGACAAAGTGCTCTATCCTTACAGACTCCAATAAGGTATCACTGTATCAGTCTTTTACACTCAGAGATTTACTACCAACTTCTTCTTGAAAAGATTTTCTTGGTTCCTGTTTTCTCAGATGCTTTTTTGTCAGTGCAATTGGGTCCTTTTTGTATTTTGAAACATGAGCGTCCCTGGCTCTGATTATGATCATTACGATAAGATACGATTCATGGTGTACGAGCCGTTCCCGTGGTTCACGAGGGTCAACCTATTTTGAGTACTTCTAAGTCGTATCCGAGATCTTCGTGTACTAAGATCCTACTAGCAAAATGGGTCCTAGGTTTTCACTCGGAGTAACCCTGCAAACCATCAGCCTCCAGTCAGCACCTTCATGGATTTAGGTCCCGCCTCCCTATCCGACATTCGGAAAGGGAACGACTTGTGCTGACGTTACCATCTTAACGGCCATCCCGCAAGAGCCCACATGCCTCGGCAATATTTCGTCGAACCTCGTCAATTCCGAAAGGAGGGCTCATCTCTGCACTGGTAACAATTGGGGGTAGGCATAATGGTGCGGCTTGCCATATGTCCTTACGCATTTTTGTGATTACCGAAGAGATCTTGTCTGCAGGTATGCAATCTGCCTTCGTAATGACCGATTGAAGTGTGAAGGGTTGTGTTCCACGCTCCGAAAGAAGACTCCTGGAGAGATGTGAAAGCATCTGGATGTCGAAGTTGTTCAAAGAGTGCTTGCCATTGAAAAGGATATAGACTCGACGCAGCCTAAGATAGCGTGTCAGTAGGGGATCCCCAAAAACACAAAGGATACGCACTCTTTTCGGGTCTCAATGTACTTGTCGAACATTTCTCCCCACTCTGGTCGCCCCCTTGCTCCATATCCTGGGGCATCCACGAGAATAAGCTTCCCAGGTTCTGCCCCCACACGGAAAAAGTTGAGTTCACGGGTTCGGCCCTGTGACCAGAGTGAGGCACAACTAAGTAAAATAAAAAAATTGACACTCACAGCCTTCTTACTTGTGTGGAGCAAAGCTTTTCGGCCAAGGACCGTGTTGAACAGTGTGGATTTGCCTGAATTCGCACGACCTGTGTAAATCTCGTTTAGCCCCACACTCAATATCCTCCTTGTGAATGTTCCAACCTGTTACAATAACCTTTCATCCTGGTTAAGTATGGTATTGAAAATCCGTTGCGTCAAGAACATTACCTCAGGTAAACCGTGCAATTTTGGTATCGAGTCCACTGACCCCGCTGCGGCGACAAATTCTGCAGATTTTGCATCTTTGAAAAGCGTGGAGTATGATTTCGATATCACCGAAAAATTGTTGCATCGCTTGCCATAGTGACGAACAAGAGCAAGAGACATACGCGGAGTTCCGTCACAACAAAGTTGAGGGCCAAAAGAGGGAATTTGGCGGAGTTCGACTCACAACACAACCACCACCCAATTTCAATTGAGTACTAAGGTCATCTCCACTTTCCGTGGGCTCCCTGCCGAGCAAACTTAGATGTCAGCCCTCATAGATCTTCTCAGAGAAAAGGTGGAATCAAGGGTCTGATAAAATATTCGAATCTTCGCTGGACGTAATGCAAAACTCGGAGGTAGATATTCGGCCAATATTTCCACCTGAACTCGAGCGCGATATCTTCGAGAGAGCTGCGAGGACATGCCCTGATACTGGAGTAGTTCTCGCCCTGGTTTCTCGGCGTGTACATCTCTGGTGAGTTTACAAACATCTTACTTGGAAAGGTCACCATTCTGAACTGACGGATCTTTATCTTAGGATTGAACCCATCATCTATGAGACAGTCACACTTTCCAACGATATCATTCGTGCAAGGTTCTGTCGCACGATTGACAATCGACCGCGTAGTTTTTTCGTTGAACATGTAAAATCTCTCTGCATTCCTGGTGACATTGACCCAATGGTCGCCGGCCGAATACTCTCCACATGTCAAGGCGTCGTTAATCTCGCGTATTGGATTGAGGTCGGTCCGCCGTTCTTCTCCAAGATCGCATCCCTTCGGCCCAAACGTCTTTCCATCAATATTCGCGGTCTCTTTGGCGAAGGGCCACCAGATTTTGCACATCCATTTTTCAGGAATGTCAGTCACCTTGAATTAGTCGATTGGCCATGGATGGGAGACTCAACTGGGTTGGCTCTCCTTCCGCATTTGACACACCTTGGGGTGGATCTTAATCACTATGACTCTTCAATTATCAATCGATTACGCCACATTCTCCAATCCTGTGGATCATTACTTGTTTTATTGTGTCTAGTACCCAGCGACGATGCCATGATGGAGGCTTCAGATGCTCTTGCCATCCTCAATGATGATCGCCTTGTCATTCTATCCGATTCTGATGTGTTGGAGAATTGGGAGGCTTCTTTGTTCGACGGATCAGATGCATGCCAGTGGGATTTCGCTGAAGATATTGTCTATCAGAGAAAAAGTAAGTCCCGTGGGTCTACCAGAAAATAGCTCTTTCGCTAATCTTACGAGCGGCGCATCGCTGGGACAATAGGAGAATCTTCGCTCGCCGATGGAGCTTTCTCAATCAAAACTCCAATGCAGTCTTGTGCGCCCGCCAACCCCACAGCTGACTCGAGACAGGTCCTTTTTGAATCTCAAGTAACCCCATAATTTAAAATAATAGATTTTCAGAGTAATACATTCTGACGCAACAATGAGGCATATAGGGAATCAGTGTAAACAAGCCACTCTAACGACTTAAATGCCGGGGCTCTTTCCCAAGCGCGCCCATAAACTTTTCAAATGTAACGCGCCCACCACAGGTTCTCATATCATAACCTTCTAACGTAGTCCCCTCCGGTGCTGACACAAAAGCATCTCGAAAGAGCCTCCACAAAGGCATCAACCACGCTTCTTTGATGCTCGTGAATTCCTCCCCAATGTAATTAAAGACTTCATCTCTGCAATAGGGGTCAATCAGAAAGGCCACCTTGGCCATCCGAGCCCGTTCAGGCAAATTCCACAACTCGATTACTTTTGCTGTGGAGAGTCGCTTCTTTTTCCTGAGGCTGTAGTTGACGCATGCCCAGACTAGGATATAGAAAAATGATTCCAGGTCGTGTCGATAGAGATGAGGTGGTGCGTCATCGCAGAGAAGCTCGCAAGCCATGAATGGGGTTGTCCCTGTGGGGATGTTTGTGGCAAGAACCTCGTCCATGTCGTCCACTGGGGAAGCCATATCCCAATCATTCACAATACCCTTCACACCATCTTCATCCTGTTTAAACATAAGATTATTTTCACTTAGATCCCCATGTAAGACCCGTCCCGTAGCATATGAGTGATAGTGGCCTGGTTGGAAGGATAATCAGATAGAGTAGATAGTGAAAAGAAGAAAGAACTTACATTCAACGCAGTCCACAAATATTTTCTTGAAACCCCCGATATTTCCAACCTCCCATAGTTTTTCATATTTGGACATCCCTAGTACGTGCATATTTCGCTCTGTGGGTATTTCGTTGATCCCTATACATCGCAAAAGCTCTACCCGTGGAACGCCCAGATCAGTGGGGGTATATGTCGCTGAGAATGTTACTTCGGGAAGGTGATCCTGCCACTCCGGTATGGCCTGGAGAATCTGGCTTATAAGAGCGTCTTCTCGAGGACGGGCTGCCAGCGGCCAGCTAACTTTGAGCGCCTCATTTTGGCTCCCGTCTTCTGCCATGAAATCCTCCCGCACTTCGTATACCATCGTACCACGGCCTATGAGGCCGCTGTATACGTAGATAAATCTGTCGACGAAAAACATTGGGACTGGGTCCCCCCGTACGATAGGGAGGAACATTATTCGAGTTCCAACAAGTGAGGACCCATAATATGGGTTTACAGGGAAGACAAAGGAGGGGCCGACACATGGCTCTGGGTTATAATCATCGTTTCGAGTGTTGACGCTACTCATCCCATAAGCGAAAAGAGCGAAGATATTCGGCTGTTTTTCGAAGTCGAAGCTCAAGGCACGGACTATGCATGCGCGGTCGTAGTACCAAAGCGTGATTGACGTACGGTGCACAGACGCGCGAATTGTGTAGTGGCGGCCTGATACGGCCATGCTCTCGACAGCGGTCCTTGCTACATCGAGGTCATGAATGGTGATAGGCAGTGGCAGACTCTTTCGAGAGTGTCGAGTCGATCGCATTCGATCTTCATTAGAGGGGTGCGGGGCCTCTAGCTCAGGGCCTACGGCAGGGATAGAAGGAGACTGCTCGTCTTCAGCTATGGCAGAATGATACTCGGAACCGGAAACATCACCGAGCGAGGCTGGGATTTCTGGTTTCGCAATAGTCCTCGACGGAAACGCGAGCATGAAGCTATGCTTGAGGTGCATCCATAGCTTATCAGGGTCATAGTCTTCGCTGAAATAGCGACAAACGCGTTCACCCAATGCGTGGAGCAAGTCTTCATAAGGCGGGGCCATCCTGTCTCTATCGTTGTGATGACATGCGACGTGGTATTCAATCAGGAGCTTCGAATCCAATCGCCATTTCTTTGCCATGATAGCATCGACATACTCGGGTTTGATCCCAAAAATGTGTTGGATGAATTGTTCGGGTGGAACGCCATCGTAAAGATTATTCTTGAGATCCCATAAGAGGTCATCCGATGCTGACGATACTAGGATATAATTAGAGAGGACCGGCGCGATCAGTATAAGAAGTGCCCACGTTTCAATGGTTTCTTAAACTCGGATTCTCCGTAATTGGGGGAATGGACCGGACTATTGAGGCCTGGCATGTAGGGTGAAAGAGATTTTTCCAAAAAAAAAAGAGTAGATTGGGATGAGAAGGGGGAACCAATAGAGAGAACGAAGGTCAATGGAATTAATTGGGCCACTGGCGCACGCGCCTTATTTTTATATATGGCTTACTAGAAGTCGGTGGCAATACAATTGAGGACAATGAGCTAAAGTGATTGGCCATCGTTCGGCCGAGACAATGCAAACTCACGAATCGTCCTAGATCACGCCCATTGCATGATTCTAGGGTACACGGTATGCACCGAACAGTGAGCTTGGCCAAATAATTGTGATCCCGTTGTGGTTATCCAATTTGATTGTGTTGATCCAAGACTTCGAAAAGTGGCAACCTAAATATTACCCTGTTGGACTATAGGCAACCATCTGAATGCGCCGCAGAAGGAAATTCGGAGCCGTTTTTCTTCGGCAGTCCCTATTGAAGTATCAGTGTAGTGTAAACGCCTGGACATTAGAGGTGGTTCATCGGTTTGAGGAAAAATTAGGGGAATGATCCATAAACACAGGGAAATAGGCATTCAATAGGAATGGCACACGAGCCATTAGGCTAAAAGTGAAACGCACAGAAGGGGACGCACGACTAGGGAAATTGATCTCGCCGCCTTAATTGCTTGAAAGCCGCTCCCAATTGGGTGATTTCGTAAACTAAGTGTGCTTGGACCCGAAGCTTAATTGGACTCGTTAAGGACTCTGTCAATGCGTTTTGGTGAGGATCTATGTCTCCAGACCCCCTGTTCGTTGAGAATACAGAAATATTTGCCACTAGCATCGTTAATGCAAGAACCTTAGTCATTTGTCGTTACGAGAAGGGGACAAAAAAGTCCATGGGAAGAAAAATCACCGCCAGCGGAGTATAGTACGTGTGTTCCCCAAGAGCAGTGACTATAGACGAATTCTACCTGCTCCCCGAAATCGCGACGGCAATCCCCACATCAAATTACATGAGCACTGCCTTCCAATATTGGGAAGCCTTAATTATGCACTAACCCTCGAAATTAGATAGACGCCTCGAACTCCATGAAGCGTGTCGTAGATCGCGAACCACTAAGTGTAACTTAACGTATATAAGTTAGAAAACTACCACTCTAGAAGGTGTGAAAACTTACAGGTGTCATAATATTCCTCCGCGTTAACCTTTGGAATTGTTTCGGATGTTTTTAGAATGGCGAAGCCAGCCCTCTTGTGAATACGGGGCGGCCAATTAGTGAATGTTCAGTCACAAACCTGGGGTCGAAATTACCTTCGGATGTATGCGATGCTTTGTTCTTATTCTCATACTGTGGGAAGCTACCGCTTTCAGAGCTTCTGTTTTTTGCAGGTAGGCCTGGAATTTTTGGGTATCATCCTTGAAAACCGGGAGGCCTTCGACGAATTGGAACATTGACGGCGAATATTTCTGTCCCACTAGCGCTATATCAATCCCCTAGAAAATATCATGAGATGTGATGAGGTCATGGGGGTTCGAATATGTTTACCATGATGGATGCATTGTGTTGCATGGTCCTTTTGTCCATGCCTCGCATCAATCCAATATCAGGCTCTTCGTTTTGTCGCCAATTCATGAGACTCATTAGCAGTGACGCATTCTTGTTTTTTCGGTTCAACATTGGGCTCCAGTCGTCGATAATACGAGGAATAGTAACGTAATCAGCTATATTTGACGTCTCGATCCTATCAAAGCAGGATTTATGAAATGGTGGCAGTAGTCCATCGGTAATCCCTTGCGGAATGACACAGGCGTCGAATAGTGTTAGGGTGATTCCTATATCAAATTTCCTGAAACGAGTTGCGAATTTGATGAACTCGCCCTTGATGTGGAAGAATAGGTTTCCGTAGACATCAGCTTCGTCAACACCGTGGGCATGGCCTGATTTTTTTGCTGCTGCAAAATTCCACCCCGAGAGCGGATTCTCACTGTCACGCAATAACCAGTATCCTTGAGGAGAGAATAAAAGTCTGATAAGGGAGAAAATTGACCTCGGAACAGACGCATCACATCACGTTAACATACCTATTTGGTTCAGTAAAATCGGAGATATCTAATGAGAAAGGCGCCAGCACACCGGATTCCCTGAACTTTGAAAACCCCAAACGATGGCCCGGTTTCAAGGCTGCCATGTACCGGTCACGATAGTCTTTACGCTCCGGACTTAACATAATGTTATGATAGCCCTGGCGTGCTTTTCGAACATCATATGAAGAACGTAGCATGCCAAGCGTTGATTCGAGATCCTGTGGCCGAACCAGGGCTTGTATGCTGCCCTTTCCCGTTGTAGGAACATCGATAATCTGCGACGGAGGAATATTGGAGAGATGTTGTTTGATTTGTGACAAAGAAGATGACATCGAAGGTGTAAGTGTCGTTGAATACATTAAATTTAGTGCAAGTTCAGCTGCATCTTCAATGGAATACTCAGGGCTGAGGAGAGCACTTAGCACGACGAGGTTATGACCAACGACCAGTGGGTTCAGATCATTGAAAAGGATTTGGCAATTTCCGCTGTACTGATCGGGGAGACCGTTCACAGTACTAACAAGGTTCCGGATATCCCCAGATGCTATTAATCTCGTCATAAAAAAGATAGGCATTCACGGAGGTCAATACTAACCAGCGAAACAGAATTTGAAATCTTGGTGCAACCCTATTTGACCTTCATTATGGACGATATTGAGGCAGTCAATCGCTGGTATATTTCCCCAAAGGTAGGCGGCGGGTAGGCCAAAGCTCGTATGAGTAGGCTCATCCGATCCAACCACGAAGTCAGGTGCCCGGTTCTCCATGATCCACGCCGGTTGCCATGCTTTATTGAGGTATGGGCTTTTGCACGTTGAGCGATGTTTCTTCCAGTGAAGAGTCTGACATTCCTTGGAACAATACTGTGAGAAGACAGTCAATCGAATATTTTTATGCATATGATAGGATAGGAATGTACACTAGCAAGATGGCACTAGATCGGGAGAGATCAGGATACGAGTATTGCTTATTAGTCATGGATACAACATACCTTTGAACAAGCCATGGTGCCGGCCTTATTGCATTGAGTACTTGGCGTGGTTGTGTCGCTGATGGTTATATTGGCGCACAGGAGCCTAGACATAGATTGGCCATCCGGACCTGATCCAACTCCTTTAGCCTTGAACGGTTCTTTAGTCGGGGCGGTCGGAGACGCCATCCAAAAAGTTTGGGGAGTTATCTATACTGTAGGAGAAAGAGCAAGCAATGGATAGAAGCGAATGATGAGGTGGAAATATATATCAACGCCACTGCATCGTGTGCCCCTCGTGTTGCGGATCCTAGAGATTCGATAGACGCCAGAAAGCTTAAATCGACTCCCCGTTAGTTTTGAAATACAAAAGAGCAGTACCTTTGGTGGATCATGCCAGCCCGTGTACATATTGGATCCGCGTACAGGTATTACATGTAAAAGGTCGTGGTTCGCACCAGTCAAGGGTGAAACTGCCGGTTTGTCATAGAACAGTGTCCGGACATATCTCCCCCCAATATTCGCTGTATGAAGATTCCCAAAGAAGCACCACAAGCTTGTGTTCATCAGAAGGGCGCTGGCAAAGTCATTGGTAGAAACTAAACAAGATCTTGTTTTGAGATACTGGCGAAGGGTCCCAAGGACGTATCTAAGCTGCGAAAAAGGAAGCAAGAATGATAGCCAGACAGAGACGTGATATTGAGGATAAAACAAATGCGTCGTATGGTCCCTGTGCTCGAGGATTCTAGAGCTTTGATAAACGCTAGAAAGTTTCAATCGGCCCTTTGACAGATTAGAAGTAAGGTTTCTCGATATCCTGGGAACTGATATTGCCATTAAGATACCTACCGTCAACAGCACCTAGAAGTAAATTCACTTGCCAGGTGTATCTCTGCATACGACATTGCGAAACTGGATGCACCGAATTTCCTCAAAAAGCCTCACGAATGTATTAACCCACCCATATCTAGGTTGAGTATGTTATGGGTGACGTGATCCGAATGTCACTGTTAGAAGGTGTTGCTCAGTTTATTCATGGAAAGTGATATTTCCTTACGGCATGTATGTCTAACCTCTAGCCAGAGCGTGTATTAGAATATACACTAGAACGCTGAAGGAGAAAGTCAGCCTCCTTAAACAGCCTCGGGAAAAAGGAATATTCCTGACCTTGAATGACTAGTTTAACACTACAAATTCACTATTCCCGACATTACGCTGCCGGTTAAACGCGAGATCCCCCTTTCCCATAGTAAGCGAGATATTTTTAGTACTGTCTGGCCAGAAAATCACCGGGTTCCATACTCCGGTGCGTATGTCACTCATTCGGTTACCTACGGTTGAATGATTGATGGTGAGTTGAAAATAGCTCCGTGAAACATGTGGAGGCGGACCCACCTTGGATCAAATCAAGGAGGCTTCTTCGCATTCTATCCATTGGTTCTCTCCTGGCCTGATTGAACGTTTGCATTCATCGATCTACCTTAAACTCAATCTCCTGGGCCAGATTTGGGGCCGATGGAAAGTTCTCGATTAATGAGGGGTAAATTGTCGGATTTCTACGAAGATTTTTTATCGATGAGATCCCGTCGCAGTTTTACATAGAAATATGTTCAATTTTTCCGGTTATCAGTCGGGTACCCAAAAGGCCTCGTGAACGTGGAAGTGGACAGTGTACATGCGGTTCAGGCTCTTGGGGCGTGTCATAAACTTGTAGACTCCGATTGAAACTCCGGTATGGACACTTGATGGACCCAGTTTATGCGACATGCGACGGCGGGCGCATACACTCCAGCCATGTTGTATCCATGCCTATTTTCTTCCCGTTTAAATGATTATCCTCGGGAACTCGCATGTAATAGCTCGTCTGGAGGGGGGCCTATCAGCACCACGCAAGTAAACAAGTTAGCAACACTTAACTGCCGATTGCATGCGTGGAGTACGAGTTGGTCATATGGTATAAGTGATATCCGAGCCAGCTCCAGGGAGAGCAGTAGGGCGATGTGTATGGTGTTTGGTTAAAGTGTGTAAACTTCTTTCTGTGTTGTCAGTTGTCTATTCGGATTTGTGAAGCCTGCCAACTCACGGGACACTTGCTCGATCGTCAAACTGGACCTGGGATCACAGCAACGATATCGCAACAGAACACTGATAAAGACTAATGAAGCGCATTCAACGCCTCTGATTATCCCATCTGTGTATCCTAGATTATAAAAATTTTAAACCCCACTTTCATCCTATCTCATTAACTCTGTTGACCTTGGTTGCTTTTTCCCAAGGTTTAGTGCTAATTTCACCCTTCTTAGATCAACCGGTCGAAAATAGCGAGATATCGATGACATCGGCTGGCCTCTTTTCCGTTCCTCCGTGGAGGTTCGGATTCTGAGCAACACGAGCCAGTTTTCTATTATCGTTGCTGTCTCACGACTACCGTTCATATCTCACGAAGACTCACCCATCGCATCAATCGATTTCCCCTCGACCTCAGTACCCTGAGGCGTAGCCCTCTCATCCTGTTGAATTCGCGCGCGGACCATCGGTAAGTATTATGGGATCAGGGTTTCGGGATGGAAGCTGAACCCTATTAGGCAGTTCCTGTGGGACGAAATATAATGACGTCCCATCCAGAAAGCGATGTGGCGCACGAAGAACCGAGTTTTGACTCAGGAGTTCACTCAAAGGAATTGCTTGACGATGGAAAGACCGTTACTGTCAGTTTCATTTATTTTCAAGGCTGAGTTCCGATTCTACTGAAGCCATTGGCAGGTGACTTTCGAAGAAAATGATTCAAGAAATCCTATGAATTTTTCACAACGGAGAAAATGGGTTATGACAGTAATGGGATGTTCGTTTACGATTTTAGTGGGTATGACGTTTATTTTTTGTTGTCTGGCTTATTGCACCGACATACAAGTGTAGCCGCGAGTGCAACATCTTATCCCATGGGGTTTCCTACAATGATTCCCGAATTGAATTGCACAGAGTATCAAGCCACGTTGGGTTTGAGCATGTATGCTCTAGGGCTTGGCATAGTTCCTCTGTTCACGTCGGCGTTCAGTGAAGAATTTGGGAGACAGCCGTTATACATTGTGTCCACTATTGTGTACATGCTTATGCACCTTATGATGGCATTGTAAGCATTGCAACGTCCCCTATATACCCTCAACATTCACAACGATTCTTTCCCAGGGCTCCCAATATTCAAACTGTGATTGTGGCACGCCTTCTACAGGGCGCTGTTGGATCGACTGGAGCGACTGTAGTAGCTGGGACGATCACCGACTTATGGGCTACTCATGAGTGCGTCAACTAATGCTGCCGTTGTTTTTAACATTCGTTATACGTTCGCACACAGGGTGGGTTTACCAATGGCTATATTTTCTACTTTGGGTATTGCTGCAAATGGTATGGGTGCGGTTGCTGCTGGATGGGTAGACATGGATACGCGCCTTGGTTGGAGGTGGATACAATGGTTACATCTAATGTATGACCATACAAAAGGGTCCACGTCACATTCAGCTGATATTATTCTTTCCCTTAGAATCACTGGTGTCTATTGTATACTCGTTCCGATTATACTGAAAGAAACACGTGCTTCGATCCTGCTTCTCAAAATGGCGGACGAGCTCCGTAAGAAAAACCCTGGTGTCAACTATCGTGTTAAAGCGTATGAGATTAAGCCGAGTTTCCGAACGTTGATGTGGATATCCTGTTCCCGTCCGATTTGTAAAACTCTGTCCCGCATTTTCTTTTCGTTTTCTTGCTAATGCCTTGTATCGTTAGATCTCTTATGCACAGAACCAATAGTTATCAGTAATAGCGTATGTGCCACCCCTTTCCCACAGTAACGAGATTTAACGCCTTGCCTCATAGCTCTGGATCGGTTTCGCTTGGGGAATCTTCTATTGTATGATTCAGTACGTAAAATTTATCTTCGTATTGTAAATATTTCAAACGTCCTGGTAGGTCGGTCCCGGGTCTTTTTGAAACCTTGTACATGTTCAACAACGGTGCGGTGGGCACTGTGTTTGCCACAATGGTGTATGTTATCCCGCTTACATGGCTAGGCTGTGACTTTAAATAATTATATTCCAGAGTCGGTAGCGTGATAGGTTTTTTCACCAACCTCTGCCAGGAGAGGCTTTATGCGTAGGTATTCTGCAACCATCATGACAAGAAATACTAAGATTACATCAGGAGAAATTTTTCGAAAAGGGGCCCCGAGGGGAGGTTGTATCTGGCCTTCGTAGCTGCTTTCCTTTTTCCAGTTGCAATGTTCATATATGCGTGGACTGCACGCCCAGATGTACACTGGATTGCACCGGTCATTGGCATTACTGTACATTCCCTACCTTTCTTTCGTTGGTTCCTTCACTCAAGTTTTCTAGATCTACATGTGGGCTACCTACACCATTTACCTTGCTGTATTTGCATACCTCGCAGATTGGTACATATGAACATTTCGGTTCAAGGAGTAATGGAGACTAACCCTATCCAGCTACGGTG
Source organism: Collybia nuda (assembly GCA_015584075.1). Taxonomy (NCBI): domain Eukaryota; kingdom Fungi; phylum Basidiomycota; class Agaricomycetes; order Agaricales; family Clitocybaceae; genus Collybia; species Collybia nuda. Next base: position 137,627 of record MU150289.1, read on the forward strand.
TTTACGCGTCATCAGCTTTAGCCGGTCAGAGCCTTTCAAGTAGGTCGATTCCCCTATTTTTCTTTACCTTGTCTAACTGGCGTTGGCAGGAAATATCATGGGTGCAGCCTTCCCCCTATTCACGCAAGTTATGTTTCGGAACCTTACCTACAAGTGGGCTAACACGCTGTTTGCGTGTATCGCGGTGCTGATGATACCTATACCATATGTGGGCTTCACTCCTTTCTTTGGTATATATTTAACAATCTAAATGCCAAGCCTCTTTCAATGACAGATCTTGTTCGTCTACGGCCCTATTATCCGAGGATGGAGCAAATTTTCCCAGAAGCTATCCTAGTCGGGCAAGATGGTCGTGTCTGGTTTTCGCCTTTGAGAAATATGATTGCCGCCTTGTGATATTTCTCTGTGCCCAGGACATTGACATCGTGAGGTCGGTTACTCGGTGGCTCACCGACATCCCCGGTGCTCAATCAGAATCGTGTAGCATCACGTGTGTCGTGTATACTCCGATTGAAGCTCCCCTTCAATTATATTACAATTGAAACAATCAATCCCGCGGTTTGATTCTAAAATTCATGTTGATAAGCTATCTCGAACCTATTACTCAAGTCACCTGAATCTGCTAGGACAGATAGGGAGCACTGTTAAAGGCTTCCTCCTCGCATATACAGCTTTCAATTTTTCAAAAAGTGGCGGATGCAGGACATTTCAGAACAGGTGAGAACCACCGAGGGGTATCTATGATATAGGTATGTGAGGTTTTGATCTAATTGTTAATCCAACTCCTTCAAACCCCGTCAGCTTGCTCGGCGCCTCGCAACATTAATATAATGCACGACTTCTTCATAACGGCTTGAAGGTAGATGTTTAATCCGTCTACAGTGCTACTGTTCTCCTGCGGTGAAACTTGTATGTAATCAATATGATTGCTTTTTTTCCCTCATACCACCAACCTTGGGATCTTTCGACTGAGGTTAGCGCTGACTGTTATTTTTATCAGAAGTCAGATGTTGTGGCTCCTGGCATCGGCAGGCCTTTTCCGTTCATCTTCCGAAAAAAACAATATTTTAAAAGCCTCGGCAACTCCTGTTTACCGTTGTCGTCCGAAAACTGACATTTCTATCTCACGAAGATTCATTCATCGCATCAATCGATTTTACCTTCACCGGTGTATGCGAGACCGCTTCTTTCATTCACATTGCATACACGCACGAGACAGCTGGTAAATTTGCACCCGTTCAAGGCTTAAAAAGTAGAGATAGAGTTGAGGTGCAGTCCTATCAAAAGTGGAGGTCGTCATGTCGTTCGTTCCAAAAGCTGGCCTAGTTCATCAGGAGCCAAGCCCTAGTAAAACCATGTTCTCTAAAGAAACGCAGGAAGACGAAAAATTTATTGATGTAAATTCTTTTCCCTTTTTCACTAAATACTTTGACCTAAATCCACTTTACCTCATATTTATAGGTCCTTTTCGAAGAAGACGACCGAAGGAATCCCATGAACTTCTCCCGGAATAGAAAATGGGCCATAACTATCATGGGGTCTATGTTTACGTTTCTAGCGGGTACATATATCATTCTTTTCTAATATTGTCTTAATTGTTTGCTGACGTCCCTTCCTAGCATCGAGTGCAACCTCTTACCCCCTGGGATTTCCTTCGATGATTCGTGACCTAAATTGCACCGACCTTCAAGCTACATTAGGTTTAAGCATGTTTGCCCTGGGATTTGGTGTAATCCCATTAGTTACATCGGCCTTTAGCGAAGAGTTCGGGAGGCACCCTCTGTATATCATCTCGACTATTGGGTTTTCACTCATGCACCTTATGGTTGCTTTGTTAGTCCCATAATATCTCATATACGTTGTCCAAATCTCACCATACCCAATCCAAAGAGCCCCTAATATCCAGACAGTAATCGTCGCTCGTTTCCTACAAGGGGCCTTCGGATCCACTGGGGCAACTGTCGTTGCTGGTACTATTACTGATATATGGGCTATTCATGAGTAAGTAAGGATATTGTTTCCACGTTTGTCCTTATATCTTCGCTTATAGGAGAGGTTTACCAATGTCGATGTTTTCCGCCATGGGAATCATTGCAAATGGTGTTGCAGTGGTTGCTGGCGGATGGATAGAAATGAATGACCGTCTCGGTTGGAGGTGGATACAGTGGATACATCTCATGTAAGAACATTTAGGACGAATTTGTATTTTTGTCGAACCGATATTGATTTTTTGTGCAGAATTGTTGGTGTCTATTGCATACTAGTTCCGATCGTAATGAGAGAAACACGCTCTGCAATACTTCTCTTAAAAATAGCAGATAAACTTGGTAAGAAGAATCCTAGCACTAAATACCGCGTGAGAGTGTACGAGGAACAACCAAGTCTGCGAACGTTAATATGGATATCTTGCACTCGACCTATTTGTAAGTCGCGACGTTAAGCAGTGTTGATCAAACTCCAGAATTACCTTGAGCTATTAGATCTTTTGTGTACCGAACCTATTGTCATCAGCAACAGTGTACGTATTCACTTTTTCCCCTTGAAGTTGGGACCAACTGTTTGACTTTTAGCTTTGGATTGGGTTTGCTTGGGGAATATTTTACTGCATGATCCAGTATGTGGGGATACCTCTTTCACCATGGATACTTTCAATTTTGTCGGCAGGTCAATCCCAGGTATCTTTAGAAGCTTATACGGGTTCAATACTGGTGAGGTTGGCAGTGTATATATTACCATGGCGTAGGGGTTCCCACATTCCGCCGCACCTCACGGTCTGAGACGATTTTTTTGATAGTATTGGCAGTATATTGGGTTTTTGCACGAACTTCTACCAAGAAAAGCTTTACCAGTAAGTCCAACACTCAAAAAACAGCCTTCGTCTCGTTAGTTGACTGATGTAAATATCAGGAAAAACTTTACGAAGAGAGGTGTAGAGGGAAGATTATATTTGGCTTTCATAGCCGCCATTCTGTTTCCTGTTGGGATGTTCATATATGCATGGACGTCTCGCTCGGACCTGCCCTGGATTGCGCCTATTATTGGTATAACTGTGCGTCGCTTATGACCTCCTTGATCATTCTATTGAGGGGGATCTTTAGACTTACATGTGGGCAACTTATGCCATTTATGTCGCCGTATTTACATACATCGCTGACTGGTGCGTCGGGCAATCTCGTTCCTCATGTGCGATTGGTACTCATACTTGTTAGTTATGGTCCATATGCATCCTCGGCCTTGGCAGGACAGAGCCTCTTCAGTACGTCGTTTCTCGATCCCCCCTCTTGTCGTCCGATACTACTCTGTCGATAGGAAATCTCATGGGTGCTATTTTCCCCCTGTTCACGCAAGCAATGTTCCGGACCCTGACTTACAAATGGGCCAATACGTTGTTTGCGTGCATCGCGGTATTAATGATACCCATACCATACGTGAGCGTGGTCTTCCTATTCAACATTACTGAACATAACATCTGCTCAAGGTTCTGTTTTTTTATGGTCCTGTTATCCGAAGTTGGAGCAAGTTCTCACAGAAAGTATCGTAGAAGGCTAAGGCCAAAACACTGTGTGCAATCGGTCTGTCTGTACTGAGGTATATGGTTGCGTGTCCCGTGTAAATTTGCTGATCGCTCGCTTGCCAATCTTCAGGCCTCCACTTTCCACGCTCGAGGCCCTTGATTATATCCCAATAATCACACCACTTACGATCCTTTTATCCACCCAGTGGTACCTATTTGCTCAAGACTAGTGAGAAAGATTTGAAATTTTCAATGTACAGCTAAGGCATGATTTCTGTGATTTTTTTACCGTCACGATTTCCCCTTCACGGTACGACCTCAATCTCCCCTAGTTTACCTTACCTACTCCGGCATTAGCCTGAACGTAACTACCTACAGAGGATGCTGCCATAACACTGGCGCCTTTGTATGCAGACTAGAACACAATTCCGTGAGTTTATGAAAGGGGTCGCATCAGGAAAGACTTACTGCAGTGAACCCATTTAGGGTGCCCGTGTCTGTGCCACTAGATAACGAGCCCGACGATAAACTGAAAATTAATTTTAGAGGTGCAGAGGTATATAACTATTGAGGTAGATGCTTACAGGGTGTTGGCGACACAGTTCCGTCCTAGAGCAGAGGCACATTGAGCGACTTGGGCGGATGTTGTAGGCAAGAAGACTTGGCCGCTGTCTGATAGAACCGGAGTGGTGACCTTCAAGTGAAAGGGGTTTATCAGGTCGCGAACGTGCCGAGAAGGATAAGTGCGCACCGTGTTGAAGTAGTTGCCCTCAACGAGAACCTTGGATCCTACACCAGGGTCGACAGCGTGGCCAGATACCGAAACTGGTTTAGGGTCAAAATTGGACTCTCGCGAACTCTTCAACGGCAAAGGAGCTCACCGAAGTACTGTTGTGAAAACTACGTTATTAATCGTCTCTTATAAAGATGAGAAAAACTAACGTTATTGTAGACATGGACGTTCTGATAATAGCCGCTCGTCCCTCTGAGTAACAAGGATATCAATTTGTGAATTTGGTACCATAGGGTTGTAGCACTCACCCACTAAATTCAAGGGGAAATTAGGAGTCAGTTAGTGATTCCCTCCACGATTAAGTGAAATAAAACGCAACACGTGAGGTCCTCTTCCGCTAGTCCTGCAGAATTGTGGGTTATCAAGATCGAGAAGTTAAATATTCATCGTTACATACTTATAAAGGCTGTCACCGGAATAAGGTTGGCATTGTCATTAGACGAAAAGATAAGGGGACCACATACTAGTTGAGTGCGAAAGTAATCTGGTCACCAGCTCCGGTAAAAAGCGCGACCTGGAAACAAGTTGGTATAAGTGTAATATCATGAGCTTGGAACGAACCCAATAATGTTGGCCTGTAGCTAGGTGTGAGCACTGATCGGAAGTATCACCAAATCAAGTGGCGTACCGTTGCAAGTCGCAGAGTAGGTCGAATCGCCCTAATGATTGAGGCATCAGCATACCAGCATAGTGATATTTTCCGGCCGGAAACTCACGTTGAATACGTTGTTTGAGAACTTGGTATATCTACGTGAGTTGTAGTGTGGGGAAATAAAATACCGTAACGCACTGTAGTGGCTGTGACAGCACCGTAGCCCTTGCCATATAAATATGTGAGCTGTCGCATATATCGGTCATAACTTGAGTAGTCAACGCACAGTTACGACCATCTGGCGCCCGATATGTTGGAACTGCGAGGTGGTGAGAAGCTGCCTGCTCATTTACGAAGGCATAGTCACAGTATTGTGGTCAATCTGGGGGACATTCATCAGCATACAGGTGCTCAGGTCTTAATATCAGCCATACCCAGATCCTGCTCCCTCCGTCGATCTGGATAGCATCCTATGGAAGGTTCGTCATGTAAACGGGATGCTTGAATGTTAAACCTACTCCTCCCTGTTGACGACTTTAGCGCGGGAGCATTTTTATAGAGGCGACATATATACTTACCCAGACGAACTGAGCGTTAATGTCAGCTGCATTGTGTGGTATTAGTTAAATAGAGGCTTCTTTATATTTCTGGGCAAATTTACTGATTTTGATGTTTTGAATGATGATGTTGCTAGCACCAGTGATCTTTAGGCCCTTGCCTCGACTAGAACGCGGAAAAAGGAATTAGTGTGACTCGGAGATGATAACCAAACATTCGCCTAACATTCCACCTGCACTTCCTTTACCTAAGAGTGTTTTATTGCTGGCAACCTTTAGGGGGGTTGTTCCGGCTTTGTAGTAAGTGACAGTAGTCTTAGCCGCGCTCGGCTGGTAGTTAGTACACCCTTTATTCGGACAATTGAGTAAGCATGCTGTGTTATGAGGAGGAGCCCCTCACAGCTGTTGGCATCGATTGCAAGCTTTATCGACGAAAGCGTTCAATGGTTGAAAGTAGAGAAGAACAAAATTGCCGCACCTGCGGGTTAGGAGAGCACGTCCATGGTTTACATGCAGCACCCGTCACCGTGCCTTCGGCAGAAGTAAAGTCGTAAACCTTATCGAGGAGAATAACACGGGCGGTCCCATCGCTCAACCAGGAAGTGAGTTCGGCCAGTGACGACGGTACTTGAGGTGTGGCACTGCCGCCTCCGGTGGTCCCAGCTGCTTGCCCGAAAGGTGTGCCAACAGCGAGGACACTCGGTGCAAATGCAGATATAGTAAATAGGAAGGCAAGTTGTGATATCATGTTTGGGGCGTTGAGGCAATTTGTCTTTTTATGAGTCCTTTTATACTATGACGGATCTCAAACATTGAGCACATGGTTGGAAGAGTTCGTAACATTTCTTTTACGATCTCGAAATCGCCTGAGAGGTGCGTAACCAATGCGCTCAACGGCTTGATTGGTACCGCCCGCGGGCCGGGTGTAGATACAATGCATCTAGAGAAGGACACCAGGTGAGCTGGACGACCATTGATGAAAATAGATTCCGGGCCATCAATAGCAGACAGAAATAGTTCGCTACCTATACTAATGACTGAGCTGAGGTTTGCATTCTGGTATGACCAGAATTTAGGTTTCTCTGGATGCATGCTAGGTTTAAGCCAGTGCTGAACCTCTGGGTAAGTCATTTTGTAGGCCTGAAAAGGACAACGAGAAATGGTGGTCAGCGCTTACCATGTGATCCAGTCCCGCCCTCACGGCGTCACCTGTTTATATATGAAATCTTCCCCGCAGGGCTGGAGTGTGTAACATCAAATAATCTCATTCCGAACCGAAGATTATCCCGAGACTGGGCGAGGCATCGGGGACAACTGGAGTAAATGATTGGGAATGCAGATGAAGTATGGCCGGGAGCACTTGCAATACACCTTCTTCGAAGTCGCGGGGGCCGCGGGGGCATTGCGGCGTGGAGAATGGATCCGTATACTTAGATAGCACCAAAAGTAGTTTTGTCTGTCTTGTTGACTCGCTCTAGATCTACTATGGGGTGATCTGTTACTAGTGGGCAAATGGACGGTGGACACAAATAGGGATTGCCCGGACGTACTCCAAAAAAAAGTTCAAGCCCAATATTTGTGAACACTGAGACCGGATTGGCAAAGCCCATCGATACCATCAATTCTAGTTGCCAAGGAATTGATGCAGAGTCGAAGAGATAGTTACGAAGGCTGAATTTGAACAAATCCATTGATGATTCTTCTCGGGCTCCTCCTATCTCTCCAATGTATGCCCTCTTAATGACGTTTCGAGTTAGAAAACGGTTCGATGGCGGGGAGGGAACTGATGTGGTGTGGACAGATCAAGCGAACTTTCAAATAGAGCGAGCCACATCACCTGTACGTGGGGAAATTCACCCGGATTTTTTTTCTTTCAGTTGGATGGAATCTGAATGAGACGCCTGGTACAGTCCTGGATTCCATGATGCCAGCAAGGCCAATCAGAAAAGACGCTCTTTGTTAAAATAATATTGAGCAAATGAGGCGCCAACTTCGCTATAGAAGAAAGGCTCGAAATAATCTCGCTCAAGTTCAACGAAAGTTTCGAACCAAATAACGCCAATAAGGCGCAAAGACCAAAAATACGAGGCCATACGCTTTCATCAATGTCGCTTCGCTTCACTCCACCACGTCTCCATTATCCGTAATCGGGCATCGCAGTCAATATGACGCATGAACGTAACCCTTGCTTGACAATGCTTGTGCTCGCTTTCAATTCATAAAATCAGACAGATACCTGTCGGACTTGGGGGGATTGAGCTGAAATATAGAAGAGAGGATGCAAATTGAGTTACGTTTTTGTATTTCTGACCCCGAGCAGATTTTATGAGCAACAGAAAACCGAAAAGTAGGAGGAGAGGAGGTCGGTGTTATTTGGGGTGTATTTCACGCACGGGTTTCATGGTATGTTCGTTACAATTTCTTGTAGTTTTCCTACCCGAGATGAGAACTTAACCAATCTTCTTAAAGTCCATGTATTTACTTCTGAATTCATTAAAATAACAATTGAAGATACTGGCGAATTTCTCGATAATCCATTTACCTTGACGTTCGGAGTGGAGGGGTAATTGTCGCATTCTACGGACGTCCTTAAATCATACCTAACCTGCCCACTTCATTTTCAAAATCTTGTTCAGGCCTTCAACGTTCAAAAAGACGTTTGGTACCACAAACGAACAACCCCGATGTTGAGCGTTGGACGCTGGGGGACGCAAAACAGTTCACGTGACTGACGCAACTTAGGTTGAAATTGAGTATGTATATAAAGACACCCGGATTCTCCACTCTTGCTCCATTCTGTGCCCTTATGCGTGTTGGTTACATATATATGGCACGCCACGGGGCCACCTCTACTATGACGGGACACGATGCGGATCTGTCGAACGAATATTTCGGGGAGGGCATATGTCCCGGGCACCCGACTTTTGTTAACCCGCATTTATTCCCAGTGGTAACCCGGGTTTGTCTTCGGCAATCGTATGACACCCCATCGTGAGGCACGCTGTCGCTGTCCTCTTAAATATCAAGCAGTTGTATTTTTCGGGGACGCATAGCATTTGAAGATTCAAGATGATTGCATCCCTTCTTCCATGGGTTTTTGCATCAGCTTTCGTCTTACCCTCACTAGGAAAACTTTATCACAATCCGTCTAAACTGGTTAATACAACTTATGACTATATCATCGTTGGCGGTAAGCAAACCGCTCACAATCCCAGGGGGGAGTAATTGTATTTTTAATTATCGATTGTCTATAGCTGGTGCTGCCGGAGCAGTTGTTGCAGCTCGGTTGTCAGAAGACCCGAGAATATCTGTACTCTTGGTGGAAGCTGGAATATCGTGCGTTGGAGAGCTCCTTTCCAGAACGGCTCAAACTTATTTGACTAGGAATGAGGGCATTGTACCCGCTACTATTCCCTTGCTGAGCCTTTCTCTCACACCAAATACGATCTTGGATTGGAATTTCACAACGACGCCACAACCTGGTCTCAATAATCGCGCAATATCCTATCCACGAGGTAGAGTACTTGGTGGATCTACTTCTGTCAGTAAGTTATTGGCTTTCTTTATAATGCATATATGAGATGGTGATTGTTGTTGGAGATTATATGGTCTATATGCGTGGGTCTGCAGAAGATTTCGACAGATATGCCTCCGTCACTGGAGATTCTGGGTGGAATTGGAAAAATATGCAACAATACGCCAAGAAGGTATATTTTCTAAGTGTGGGTATACCTCTTGCGTTTATTTCTGACGATAAATAATAGAATGAGAAACTAGTTGCTCCGGCCGACAGTCACAACATGACGGGCGAGTACATACCCTCCCTGCATAGTACCTCGGGTGCTATCTCTGTCAGCCTTAGTGGAAACCCAACACCCCTGGACTCTCGCGTCATCGCAACAACGCAGGAATTTTCAAGTGAATTTCCTTTCAACCCTGACCTAGTCGGGGGTAATATCCTCGGAATAGGTAAACTCGTTTCTTTTCTCTTTATTTATTCATTTACATATGCACACCCAAAGGTTGGGCATTTGCGTCGATAGATAACGGGACAAGAAGTAGTTCCGCTACAGGTTATCTCTCGCCCGCATATGGCCGCCCTAATTTGGATATCGTCATCAATGCCCAAGCAACGAAGCTCGAAGAAACAGGAAACTTTGGGACTATTCCGTCATTCCGTCGGGTCCTCGTGGCAGAAAACGCGGGTGGTAAGCTACGAAGTATCCCCCTTAGGTTATTTTTAATCCATGTGCTAGCCGCCGTTCGATCCTTGACAGCCAGACACGAAATCATCCTGTCATCCGGGGCATTCGGAACCCCCGCATTGCTTCAACTCTCTGGTATCGGAGATAGCACCGAACTTCGGGCGGTAGGCGTCGCTCCTGTCGTACACAATCCATCTGTTGGAAAAAATATGTCGGACCATGCGTTGCTCCCTAACGTCTGGAACGTGAACAATCCGGACACCTACGATTCTATCTTCAGGAACCCCGATCTGTTTAACGCTAGTATGGCCCAATGGATAAATAATAGAACAGGAGCTTTTGCAAGTAATATCGCCAATCAGATTGGCTGGATGAGACTTCCCGAGTCGGCTAGTATCTTCAGAACTGTTCCTGACCCCGCCGCAGGACCAAATTCTTCACATTTCGAGATGATCTTTGGTGTAAGTTTTTTATTAATATTTTTGTGCTTCACAGACGCTTATTATGAGAAAAGAACTTTTGGCTAAATCCTACAACGCCTGCTCCTCCTGCAGGGAATTTTATGAGCATCACGATAGCACTTATCTCGCCTACCTCACGTGAGGCCCTCAACTCCATTGCTGTCGGTTTGAAATTGAAAATCTCTAACCCCAAAATTTAGGTGGTTCTGTTCAGATATCATCATCAAATCCATTCATAAAACCTCTCGTTGATCCCAAATTCCTCAGTACTAATTTCGATATCTTCACTCTGGTAGAATCCGTAAAGATCTCAAAACGTTTCCTTACCGCTAAAGCATGGAAAGGGTACGTTCGCAGCGGTGTTGGCGAACTAGAAACTGTTAAAACGGACGCCGAGATCGAAGCGTATGTCAGAAAGGTCACGAACACCATCTGGCACCCCGTTGGAACCGCTATGATGTCCGCGAAGGGTGCGAGTTATGGCGTCGTAGATCCGGACCTTAAGGTCAAGGGTGTCGACGGGTTGAGAGTTATCGACGGCTCCGTTCTTGTAAGTAAAAACCTCTCGATAAGAACGTGGCCCTCATATACATGCCTAAATAGCCCTTCGTCCCTAATGCACATACTCAGGGGCCGATCTATCTCATCGCGGAACGTGGTGCAGATTTGATCAAGAAAGATTTCCAGGCTGCTATATGTCTCACCTGTTAGCTCGTATACACTCAAGGTGTGGTGTTGCTTTTGATATCCGGGAGGACTTGCACCCTATGATATGTGTAGATTGTATTTCGGGCTGACGATCGTTTGCTGCATCGATAGTGCTCACGTCAGTATAATCACGAATAATTCTAAATGATACGGGAGTATATTTGAATCTCATCCGGGTCTATGTTTGCCGGAATCCTCGAACCAAAGGAGTGCTAATGCTCCATAACCATGTTTGTGTATGCTAAATTATAATGGAGTCGAATACCGATAGTTATTCAACACAGAACCGTCAAAGTATTAAGTCGTATGAAATAGGTTCGGCTAACGTGGTTCCGGCCAACGATCTACATCTAACAATCGAGTGTGATACAAGGTATTGCTGCGAGACAAGATTTAAGAGATACACGCACACACTGTGGAAATCAACCACAGCTCCAACCTAAAATAACGGTGCCGTCCGAATCGCCTAGACTAATTCTTATCATCGAAGGGCGGCTCCTTATCCAGAATCTCATCCACTTCCACGCAGTCCGTCGGATCTCTGAATATACGTAGCGGAACGTGCCCAGGCATCTGTGTCCTGGCTCTATACACCCTCGTTTGTAACGCATGTTTCTTCTTCTCCGCATCCGTCATGAGGATACTCAACGAGCTACTACTTGTGGACGATCGCGAGGACTTTGACATGAACGATCCCGCAGGTGACGGCGCCAAAGGGTATGTGTTGAACCGTGGTTTTGTTGGTTTCGCCTTCCCCATTTTAGACACATCAGGGGAAATCATCATCTCTGGTTCCGCTGTCAGCTGTGAGGTGGTGAAGTAATCCCTGCCGGCCATTTCGTTCGTGGGGACCTCGAGGCCAGAAGGGGATGGGACCTTTGAGTCCTTGGTGCTCAGCATCTCCGATGGGGTTCGTTTCGGACGGGGCGTATCGTCGGAACTGGGGCCCCGGATGAGCGGGTGAGAGCGAGTCCCCGCAGCGCCAATCGCATTCCAGCCTGTGGGATCATCGAGGGGATCCCCAGTCTCCACATCCCGGACTAAAACTGCAAGGATCTGGTCTGGCCGTTCACGTGCGAGGCTGGTAAATCGTGTTATAATAAAAAAAGTGTAATATTGAAGCTTGGTAGGCGCTCACTCGGCGTAAAGCTCTAAGTCCTGCTCGCCAGTGTCTCCGATTAAGAAGAATCGAGAGTCAGGGAAAGAGTCCAGGATATCAACGACGCCCGCCCGTTTCCGGATGGCGGGCGCTGACAGGAGGCCGTTAAAAAGCGAGCGTCCTGCGTAAGACTTCAACTTAATGGAGCCTGTCATTAGGGTTAGGGTTTGACTGCGCATATAGGATATGGGATAATACGAACCTGGCGGAAGCTGTGAAATCCTGAAGAATTCGTTGACTACTGGTAGTAGTTCGAACGGTCCGTTTGACTGTGTAACTTGTAAGTAAGGTTGATTAAATAGGAAATAATGTGATACATACAACGTAGTGGAATCTGATCCCCCTGCTCCACATCCCGCTGTACCACTCACCCATCCCAGGGATGATGTTATCCTGCAGGTCTTTAACAAAAACGTTGCGGAAAACTGCGCGCGCGCCACTCAGAATATTTGATAATTTGATGGTGTCATCGATATCGGATATTACACGAATAGGCGAATGGGTAATCGATATACGGAGCGTTGTTGGTGCCGTTGTTGGTAGATTGTGCTCAAAAAAGGGAGGTGCCGCATGTGTCCTAGAATAAGATTCTGAATCCGAAGAGATGGATAAGGAGGATGCAGAAGACGGCACATCAGGCAAGAGCTGAGCCGCAACTAGAAGGTCGTGCTCCTCGCACTTATCTCCAAACGCTATGTGAAGGGCGCCAGGATGTTGACACAAGTCTTCCCATTTGACTTTGAAACGGGCCTGAAAGCTTCCGTCCGCAAGTGTTGTCACGTCCTGCGACGCAACCGGACCGTGGTTCACAGCATCCTGATCGTCCTCGCTGACGGTGTCTGGGGACAACGACGGGTGATATGGCGAAGCGAATAAGTGAACGCGCACTACTCGCGAGGCGAGCACAGATGACCAAAATGGCCGGAGCCGTGATTCGAGGTTGGCGTGAAGTTGTCGAAGGACATCCGCAGGGATCACTGTTACTGGATTTATAGGCTCAGGGGGTGGTCGTGGGCGAGGTGTAGCGTTCACGTCTGGTGGAATTTCTGTCAAGTCGATAGAGGAGGAACGAGATGAGCCAGGAGATTCAGGGTCTTCGGGTCTTGTTTTCGCACGTTGAAGCTGACGTTCTAGTGCCTCGATCTCATAATCTTCTGTAATTTCTGTTGGGCGTGGTGGCAATTGGATTTGTGCGAGTAATGCCTCGGTCGAAGGGCTCAACTGTTTTATCGGTTCAGGAGAAATGGCGTCTGCAGTAAGCTTGGGCAGTGATGCAAACCCTAAATGGATTTAATAGCATTCATGTATGGATCTGACATGAGGCTCCTTGCCTTTCGCGAGCCGTATGAATGCGCGCTGTGAGCGACTAGCGCTTTCACGGTGGCTAGAGGCGAATCCAGAGACAAACACATCCACTTCGAACGCGTCTAGAGATATCGTAAAAAGGGTTCGACGTGTTATAAGGTGGATTACATACCATCAACACCATTGCTCCCCACCTTACGATAACTTCGCGCTGCCCATCCAGGAAAAAGGGTGATCGTTTCCCTTCCGGAGTCCTCCCTATCACCAGCATTTCTCCTAAGCTTCATCTTTTGCCCCGCCCACGCTTTCCATCCCTGTCGCTCGTTCTGCAGTTCGTTGGTTGGTGTATGCTCGCGACGCCAGTATCCTCGGAACGAGGAAAAGCGCGAGGAAGCTGAATTTAAGTATCTCCAGGACGACTGCATGTCTTCAGACATTACAACAGCTTGAACTCATAGGGTGCTAAATGCAAGTGACAGTCAGGAACAATTTGATCTGGGCACCGCCGTCACCATTTTTTACTTCCGACTCCCACATCCGAAAAGTTCAATTATCCCAAAGTTCAACAAAAAAAAAAAAAGATACATGTCCTATATAAACAGTATCTGAGTGCGTGCTGGATATTGTTTCAGTTTGTGCCAAAAACATCATGATTGACATCTAGGGCAACGATATGAACGAACCGCCTCAATTGCAAGGATCATTTCCGAATACAACGATTATGGGTGGTCGACCCACTGTGGAGCGATTCTAACTAAAAGCTGACAATTTAATGGCCAAGAAACATACTTCGACCAAGCATTACGTTCTCCGCGCTCAGCTAGCGCCTTGGCATTGAATAAGGATCACTGAACCTGCGGCTAGGTTTTAGAGTATGTTTCCAGGGACGTCTTCGAATGATTCAATAAAGAGTTGCCCGTGACAGCTGGTATGTGCTTCTATTCAGATGTAACGGTAAATCTAAACCTGCCAATACCTTATCAGGTCCCAAAGCCTCCGTTATCATGGCTTTAGTACAGAGTTGGGCTTCACCGCCGTACGATAAAGGCTTTAGAAGTCAGGCGACTGTTCGATGCGAATCGTCCGATCTTGCCGCCGCTGCGCGTCTCATTCTGAGCCTTGAAACGCGTAGTTATCCTTACCCCGCCGACTGTGTTGACCCTTGACCCTGAAATTTTCCAAGACCCTGTCGTAACCGTTACGCTTTTCCGTCGGACCAAAATGAATAAACGTTGGTGGGCCCGAACTTGGCAAAGTCTTGTCCGTCTACCAGCCGAACAAGAGGAAAAATTCAAAGCAGTGCCTTACGAACATGAGCTCTATCATCATATATATATGTGAATCTCTCGCAGGGCCCTCATACCATTACGACCCCCTTTTACGACCTCACTCCTCCAAAACTTTCCTTTAATTCGCCGCCCTTTTGCGTGCGAACACGTATTAACTTGTACAGCATAATTCGTGTAGGAAGTTGAGGACGAAAACATGCAAGCCACTCCAGCAAGTAGTCTGTTCCGCCAAGGGTCAAGCTTCGCTTTTACCCTTTCAAAAGAATCGCAAGGCGATGAGAAGATCGTTGAAGTCAGTGCCCTTTTCTATTGGAGACCTGCACCTGATTCCTTTTTAATCTGTTCATAGGTCACTTTTGAAGAAAATGATCGAAGGAACCCCATAAACTTTCCTCGGAGCAGAAAATGGGCTATAACGATCATGGGCTGCATGTACACATTCCTATCGGGTGAGGCGCTTGTTTTGTATCATCTTATCGCACTGACTCTCTTCATCAGCCGCGAGTGCAACAGCTTACACCATGGGCTTCCCCACAATGATCGCTGAATTGAATTGTACACAATTTCAAGCTACGTTGGGGTTGAGCGTGTTTGCATTGGGATTCGGTGTAATTCCATTAGTTACATCAGCCTTTAGCGAAGAATTCGGGAGGCAGCCCTTGTACATTATTTCGACCATTGGCTTTGCGCTCACACATCTCATGCTAGCCCTGCAAGTGATATAATTCTCTGGTTATTCGAAACTTACCATGTCTGATGTCTAGCGCCCCTAACATTCAAATTGTAATCGTAGCGCGCTTCTTGCAAGGGGCGTTTGGGTCAACTGGTGCAACCCTCGTTGCTGGTACCGTCACCGATGTATGGGACATTCACGAGTAAGTATAGTCACTGTCTGATTCGTCATGTTAACCATTAAATTATTTTTTTTCGCTCTCCAGGAGAGGTTTACCTATGTCGATCTTTTCTGCTGTAACGTTTATTGGAAATGGCCTTGCTGCCTCTGCCGGTGGGTGGATAGCGATGAATGAGCACCTCAGGTGGAGGTGGATACACTGGATACAATTTATGTATGTATATGCTATAAGTCTTAGCCATTAACTTATCATTTAATCTTACAGAATTGTTGGCACCTATTGCATCCTCGTACCAATCGTGTTGAGGGAGACGCGCTCTGCAATAGTTCTACTCGGGATAGCACAAAAACTCAGTCATCAGAATCCTGGCATCAAATACCGTGTTAGGGCATATGAAGAGCGCGCAAGTCTGAAAACCTTGATCTGGACATCTTGTACTCGGCCTATTCGTAAGTCATGGGGACTCGTGACTACTGACTTGAGCTTACTCCTACCATTAGATCTTTTGTGTACGGAACCCATTGTCATTAGTCAAAGTGTATGTGCCTCACCTTTTCCATGGAATTAAGCCTCAAGTATTCCTTCTAGTTATGGATAGGATTTGCTTGGGGGGTACTTTACTGTATGTTCCGGTAAGTAGGAAGTCTACCAGTTCCATGTGCTGTCCCAACCCCATTCGTAGGTCGATCCCAGGTATCTTCAAAAACCTATATGGGTTCAACACCGGCGCAGAAGGAAACGTGTTTATAACCATGGTGTATGTATTTATATATAATAAATGTTCTTTGTGTGCTGAGATAATTGGATTTTAGAATCGGCAGTGTTCTAGGGTTTTTCACAAACTTCTATCAGGAAAAGCTGTATCGGTATGCCCATCAATTTCATCCTATGGTTGACATGATAGAAATAATTCCAATTTTAGGCGGAACCTCTCGAAGAGATGGGTGGAAGGAAGGCTATACCTAGCCCTTGTAGCTGCTCTCTTCTTTCCGATCGGGATGTATATATATGCATTGACTTCCATATCCAACATACATTGGATTGTGCCGATCGTTGGAATTACCGTGAGTCAACTATATCGGTCCTATTTTGTCTTCGGTTTTCTCAGCCTCTATAGATTTATATGTGGGCAACCTTCACTATTTATCAGGCCGTGTTTACATATCTCGCCGATTGGTACGTTTGTTAGCGATACTTTAATAAATTACTCACGTCATTCAGCTACGGGCCCTATGCATCATCTGCCCTGGCAGGTCAGAATCTCATTAGTATGTTGCCTATCTTCTTTATTCACTCTGTATCTGACATTTGCAACAGGATACTTGATGGGTGCCATCTTCCCCCTATTCACACAAGCAATGTTCCGCACCCTGACTTATAAGTGGGGCAATACGCTGTTTGCATCCATCGCGGTATTAATGATACCGATACCATACGTAAGTTTGTCCACTTTACCAAACGTTATAAATGGTTAATATTCTTTCAGGTGATGTTTTTCTACGGTCCCGTTATTCGTAGATGGAGCAGGTTCTCGCAGAAAGTATACTAGATGAGTGGACATTCGATCGTTTAGTTTCGTATCACATAGAGCAACAAGAATCACGGACTTTGGACTTTGATCTGTATTTATAATTATCATGGCTGGATATTCCACAAATTGTGCCTGGTGTCTACAATATCAAGTTGTTCGAGATCCGTTGAACAGTGGTGTATCATAGATGAGTCGTCTTTCATTTCTCCCCACTGATTCATTCAGGTAGAAATACACAATGTTTTCATTTTATTTGGTACAATGCCATGATACATGCAATCACGACAAACTCGAAATTCCAGAGCGTTTCAAACCTATAACAAACCCTAATTTCAGCACGAAGAAGGGCATTCAATGACAATAAAACCAACCTGTTGGAATATTCGGACGGACAACATTAGCCCAGACTGTATCAAAGCCGCTAAAAGATAAGAAATTCTCTTAACACCCGAGACCCAAACACACAAAGCATAGAAAGAACTTACTTTGGTCCACCATTCACATTAACCTCTCCCGGCTCCAGGCTTCCCACTGTCGGGCCACAACAGGGCGAGTTCGTGCCCCAAACTATAACAAGAAAACAGAACAGTCAGCGAATCGTAATTTATAATTCGAAATAATGTGATTCAACGTACGGGGACCGGCAGCCCAGATCGCCCATCCAATGTAGACGTCGTTCGCTGTCATGTACTTCATCATCTCGTCTATAGCCTTGGGGATCGCTTTATGTTAGTCTAACGTTCCGCGTTTTCCCATAGGAGTACGGACCTGGAAGCAGCCTTCGTTATTGCCACCACCAAATTCGGTGATCATCGCTCTGTCAATGCGCACGCTTTAGAGAGAGTGATGGATGGATAAGATAGGGCATTTACTTGAGACCGTTATCTTGAAGCCAGGTAGTCAACGCTGCGAGATTTGATGGTGCTATTCGACTCAGTTAGTTGTCCGATCACAAGCTCACAGGGGAGTGGCCACGAACCAGGCTGGGTGCATGCGTCGTGTTGGCCTGAAAAATCAACATCTTTCAAGGTAAAAAGTCAGAACTTTCGCATTCCATACATACGAACAACTACCCACCAAGGTACTAAGCCAGCAAACACAAGTCAGCAGGGAACGTCCCAAATCCAGCACGAAAAACATACCTCATGTATATCAATTGCGGTATTCTTAAGTGGATCAACAAGCTTATTCAAGAAATCACTTGAAGGGGCAATACCCGCCCCAGTACTCTGTGTCCACGAATGTCCACCCGTGAACCCATTACCAGGCGCAAGGATCAACTGGCGCGCGCCCGAGGCACGAATACCGTCGATCGCGGCCTGGTCGTTCGCCAAGACGAGCTCCGTAGGCTATGGAGGGAAACACCAAAATTGTTACAGGTTACTATATGCGCGGGAAGAGGAGGAGGTTGTGGATGTACCATGGTGTGTGGCTCGTTATTGATCCCGAAGACCACCTTGGGGTTATTAACGAACCTCCGTGCGAGTTCTTGCCAGAATGCCCGGAATTGCTGGGTGGTCGCTGCTGTGGGGTCGGAACTGTTTCCGATAATCTGCGGGATATTACAATCAGACCTGAGAAGTGGGGTGGAGTTAATTTATCGTACACTGCCCGTGAATGGTTGCATCGACGGGTCGCTGTAATATGGTCAGTATTCATGACTGCTCTTTGTCAGCACAACACTGGATGAAGACCTACTTGTATCGCATATAGTTATGCGGGTCCAGCAGAGCATATGCACCTTTCGTCACGGTAATATAGTTAATCGCATCAGCATATTCACTGAAGTACTAGTGAATGGGGTCAGCTACGCCCAACAATGACAACAGAAACGCACAGTCTCGTTGAACCTCTTTCCAAGTCCGAATGAAATGGGACACATCCGCTCCATGAGGAAAGTGACACGGAAAAAGTTGATCTTCTCTTGGTCTACGAAGATATCAACTGTCGTCTACACCAACGCATTCAGCATACAACTAGGTCGTGGTGGGGTAACGAAGTGTGGGCGAGGCGGTACCTTGTTAATGAATGCATAGTTTACGCCAAACCGGCCTGGTAAACCAAACCCGGGTGTGTCTACAGACGCGAACACGCCAAACTCTCCACCTGACTGAAATGTGATCGTGGTGCTGTCAGCATCGACTTGATACACAGGCGTTAGAGAAGCCAAAGGCTCACCTCATTCACGCCAGCATAGATAATTTTAGGCTGCGCAACCCAAGCAGAGCCCAACAAAGCGAGCAACGAGAGGATAGTCCTAACCATCAGATTGAAGACAAAAAAAGGGTTACTACCTTTACCTTCCTTCCAATTTCACCGTTCTTTTATATTCAAAAAAAGCGTGCCCCAAAACATCCGTAATAGTTATCCTGTTGGCGAAGCTGTCAAGGAACCTTTCAGCGGGACAACCTCGGGACACATTGAGGAAGATATAAGATATATCGCGACTTCCACTCGGGACATCTACACGCTGTCGATGAAGAAAAAGGTTCGCGAGCTCCCAGGCACTCCACTCAAAGAAGCGTCTGATCGACAACCACGTCACACGCCTATATAGGCGACTATTTTTAGAACTCGGGAGTCCACCAGAGCAACAAGATTTCACCGAGATTGGGCCTGCATACGTAGCTAAGGCGGTCTTAAAAGCACGCTACGTTTGGTGCCGACTAAATGATCTTAGAACGGAAGATGGCGGGATTAGCATTTATAAAAATGCGAATGTGAATTATACTCTATCAAAACAACAGCGAATGTATCCTAGTGCAGGTATCTAATAGCGGTGGACCTGTTGACGATGTTAAGAGCTTTCATGATTACGAACGTAGAAAATAATATGAACGTACCTCCTCCCTCTCCCGACCCCTCATAGTTGGAGGCTCAGAGCCTTTGAAATAAATGTCCGTCCATAGATCCTCAATGCGGGGCTCTGGTGAGGCCTTGGCCTCCTCAACGGCAGCGTCGACCTCGGCCTTCGCGTTTTTGTCGAGTTGCTGGTGAAACACGTCATATTAGCACGTACCAAAAAATATTGATACGGATACTGACCTTGAGTTCCTGCTCAGTAGCAAGACCCCACTCCTCGATGTATTTTTGGAGACCACGAATGGGGTCCTGGGTGCTTCGCATTCTCTGGACCTCCTCACGGGTACGGTATGTGGTTCCGGGGTCGGACATGCTGCAGGGAACATTCAGGGGTTGATATCAAGAAAATACCTGAGTGACGTACGAGTGACCGCCGTAACGGTACGTGACAAACTCGAGGAGTAGGGGACCCCTCTGGTCCTCCACAGCCCACTTCCTGGCAAACTTGACGGCTTGCTTGGTGGCAATGATATCCATTCCGTTAACTTGGAGACCGGGAATCTTGTCACCACGGGTGAAGTACTCTGTGTTAGAGGAGCTGCGCTCGGCAGATGTCCCCATTCCGTACTTATTGTTTTCACAGATGAAGATGGTGGGGAGGTTCCATAGCTTAGCCTGTACTGACGTTAGTAGACTAAAACACTGTTAAAAGCGAGACTCGCCATGTTGAACGCCTCAAACACCTGACCCTGGTTGCTAGCACCGTCACCGTACAAAGCAAACGTAGCGTTATTCTCGCCCATATATTTCTGGGCAAAGGAGACGCCAGCGCCAATGGGAACTTGAGCCCCTACAATTCCATTGCCACCAAAGAACGACGGCGTGAAAATGTGCATAGAGCCACCCTTCCCACTCGACATTCCATTCTGGCGTCCCAAAAGTTCGCCCATCACACCAGTAATGGTACCTCCGCGCAGCACGGCAAACGGATGACATCTGTAAGCTGTAATAACCCGGTCATCGGTGGCGATACCATGTTCAAGTCCAACCGAAACAGCTTCCTACACAATAGAAAAAAATTAGCCGTAGCCACGTTTCTAGCACCTCAAACACACACCTGTCCAATAGCTAAATGGCAGAAACCACGAATGAGCTTCGCCTTATAAAGGGCGTCTGCTGCCATTTCCATACGACGCATCGTCTGCATCTGCCTGTACATCAACAGCAGCTGGTCCTTTGTGACCTCAACGTCAAGGTCTGGCTTTTCACATAGGTATGACCGGAAGGAGTCCTCGTGAAGTTTGACCGTGAATGGTTTTGAGTGGTCAGCGCCGTCCGCGAGTTGTGTCGTGTCGGCTGAGGTTTGGATGGCGCGCAGACCCAGAGCCCGGGGCTGCACGAATTATTAGCTGCCTTGAGAGGTAGATATAGCATTTTTACTCACGAATTTACGAGGAAGACGAGCGCGAACCAGTGAAGCCATTAGAAAAAAAGAAATATGGAACGATGAGGGTGAAGGCTGGCAATCCCCAAACTTTTACTCCGACTCCTTCATACATTTCCGGCGGTTCGCGGGGACATTTACCTCAAACAAGAACAAATCCCTTCCGACCGAGTTCCGACCGGCCCGCCAAGCCTAACTCCGACCTATAACACGGCCGATCAGTTCATTTTCCTTTCCTTGTCGGATGCGTATCAGCAAATTTGAAAAGCTATATGTATACTGGATGCACTATACTTTTGGGCACCTGGTTTTATTGAATCATACCAGAACCTAACGGATTTTATCAAGATTCAACCTCCGTTGCCCCTGGTCAATGCTTGATCCCGTACTCGGCGCATTTGTCAGGTGAGGTATCCTCGGTTTTTCCCCCCGAATCCCCTTCAGGACGCCAATGAACGAATCAAACGTCATCTTTCCACCAAACGACTCCATATCATATTCCTCAGACTCCCAATACTAGAACCCATCAGCAATCGCGTCCTCAAACAATATACACAGTGGAATCACCCGCTGGTCCCACACGGACACAAAGCCTTCGCGGGCCTCCCGACGCAAACGGGTTGAATGACTTTGGGTAATGAGATACACAAATCTGGCGTCCACAGCCAGGGGGTAATTCAGGTTCAACGATGCAGGGGAGAGTTTGTGGGCGCCGTTTTTCCTTGTTGAGGACGAAATGGACACAGTTGATAAAAACATCCTGAAACTCTCCGATATTCTCCACTTTTCAGAATTTCTGGTACGTATCCATCGCCAAGAAACACGGTAAACGATCCTCAAACGTATAATTCAAGTCGAGTTCATGGGGAAGCAGCCTTGTTTGTGGCGGGCCAAGGTATTACGCGGTATACACCCCAGAAACTTGATGGCAGGTGGACATTCCACTCTGGAATGATACCATGATACTATGAAACTTTTCACAACAATCACATCTTTGTTCGGACTGGCAGAACTTGACCAGCTCAGCTTGAGACGAAACAGGAACGGGTCAAACCTATACCAATATCCACAACGCGTCAATGCACAGCGGGCCAATCCAAAATTCCACGGAGACCTCTCAAAGTTAAAATCGACCATGTGGATCACGTACGCTCAGTCAGAGTACCCCAGCGACACCATGGGCTCTTTAACGTAGACACCGGTCGTATAATGTGGGCTGGGGTGGTCATACTATCTACAGCTGCTGTTCAGTGTTCTCGGGCGCACTTGTAGGGCCCCTCTTTTGTAGGCGTAAACATACGCTGGAAGAATATCTATAAACTCAAAATTTCACAACCTGTCAGCAATTACGCTGAACCATTTTGTAACACCAGCTTCACTGAGCCGCCCTCATCCTTCACCAACACAGCAGTAGCAGTCCCTCCTACCCAAGATACTTCTCTCAAATTCGGACATGCTCTTACAATTTCGTCTATCACTGATGAGGCCTCCCCAAGCCTTACGTCACCTGGCAGTAGCGTCATCCCCAAGAAGGTAGTCAGACGGGGCCATTTTGAGATGTAGGGTAACAACTCGGAATGTGATTCTCGTGGTTCTCGCTGAGAATTCGAACTATTGTGTAAGAAGAATAACCAAAAAAGTTGCATCTGATAAATACTCACGAGAGCGTCTAGAATCCGCCCGGTGAAATAGATGGACTCGATGTTCGGCGTGGCTCCCACCAGTTTCTCCAACTGTGCAAAGCTCCGCAAGTCTTTCACCCTCAGCGAACGCAGGTTCGACATTCCTTCAAGTAAATTCGTCTTGGATGTTTCACCCTCGGAACACTTTTCTGCTACGGGCACCCCCCAAGTATCGGCGAGTTGGGAAATATTCTCATCATCCACATCTTGGCCTGTGGGTGCCCCCCAAGTATCGTCGAGTGAGGATACGTACTCTTCCGGTTCGTCCTCCGCGGCATCCCACTCACACGGTTCAATGGTGCTGATAGACTGAATGGACGAAGGGCGGCTTAGAGCCCTTAGGATAGGTCTGGCGAGGTCTGGCGCCAGATCTATAGTTTCGAGGTTTGGAAGGAAGCTCTTATCCAGTTCTAATCCATCCAGTGAGAACGGCAGCTTGGGGAGGTCACTGTCTGAGAGAGATAGGAAGGCAGTGATTTCCCTGAGGCTTGGGTGTTGGCTAAGAAAAACAGCCATCGCTTCATCTTCGATGATGATATCGGACAGCCTTATAGAAGAGAGGTGGGGCCAATGCGCCGCTGAGACAATGGGGGTGATATCTGTGAATGGATTTCCACCATAACCGTGGTAGAAACCACGGTCTAGGATTGTTAAAGCAAGAACCTAGTTTAAAATTATCCAAGCGTCAGAAGGGGGCGGGGAGAGTTTAGGAGTGTCCAACCTCAAGATTGGGGCATCGCAGGAGGAACTCTTGGAAGGGCCCGATATTAACTCTTCCAGGGAGCAGCCCCTCGTCATCATCATCGTCACCATTCCCCCCCGCACCCGCGCCCTCGTCCTCATTAGCTGGTGAATGATATATTTTAAGGTCCACGTGGGTGAGATTTCTAATACTGAATATCTAAGGGGAAAAATCAGTAATAAGTAACTAAAACGGGACAGTCCGAAGCCTACCGTACTCTCATATATACTACGAGGATCTGGCGCGACTGTTTCTCGGCGCCCCAGGTCCACGACTTTTAACTTTTGGATCTGGGTGTGGTCTCTGAGGGCCGTCCAGACGTCCTCTTGGTACGACCCCGGGACACGTCCCTCCTCAGATTCAACAAGGATTTGTGGGATCTCAGCCCCCTGGTTAATTACAGGCACCCACCGATCCCAAGTGAACCGTTCCAAGTTGACCAACGTATGGAGGGCCTTTATTAAAAGACGTTCGGATTTTTCTGTTTTTTCCAGGCTAGGAGATTGCCGCGCAATAATTTCTTCGCTTGTCGGAGAGTTGGATCCGCCCTCCAAGTTCAAGTGCTCCCCGGGTAGTCTCTCCCTCTCGTCTAGAGGCCCGTATCCAGAAAAATTCTCCCGTTGAATCTCGAGCTCGCGCACGCGTGATGCAAGGGCCGGGTTCGCGATTAAGTGCTCCCAGACAGCGTTGTTACCCAGACGGCATCGAACCGAGCGATATATGAGCTCTGGCCCTGCCAGAGTGAACAGTTCCCGGTTCGTGAGACTAGCGGCCAGCAGGTCGCGGGGAGAAGAGACAAATGAAAGTAAGTGTGAAAATACATCTCCGTTGAGGTTGACGCTGGACATTGTAGCTGTGGGGGCGTATACGGTATATTCTTGCAATCATTTTGTGATGAGACCATACTTAGCTGTTGGACGACACACAGCTTTCAATCACATCTCTATTTATCAGTATTTGTCGGCCTTGGTAGCCCGGGTTATCTGATGAATTTCGAATCCGAATTCCGATCATATGGCAATCACGACACCTGCAACTATCATGGTCAGTTCAAAGAACGTTGGGATGGACAGAGCCCCCAACTTACCTCATGCAGTTTCTCTGATGTGTTGAGAAGTAAAATGGACAGATGGATTGTTCATATCACGGTTGCATTTGAAACCGTATCTGCTTAATCACGCGATGCCGTACCTCAAAACTTGCTATGACCGGCGCTAGTTGGAGCACAGATGCCTCCGTATGGGTTGTTGGGCGTCTTGTGGGCATATAAAATACCCCTCAGAACGTCTTTGGAAAATCAGCTCAGGTAGCCTACTCAAATCCCGCTGGTCGGTCAAGCATTGCCTCATCCCTCACGTTCACATTTTCAAGAATCTTATACTACCACCCCCTCTCCCGCCTTAACATGTTCACAAAATATCACCTCGTTATCGCCCTCGCCGCTTCCTCTGTCTCAGTTATTGCAGTACCTACAGGCAATGGTCAAACACAGGTTCGTTGTGCCTGTTACAAACCCTGTCTCGTCTAATCTAATTTCTGCTCTGCTCGTACAGACTCCGAATAAAAAAGGCGGATGGATCGAACCTGCCCAAACGGCGAATAACCGTGCTGGCAAAATAAAACAGACGCATCAGATCCTCGCTGTTGAGCAACACAGAAACAACGAGCCACACCACCCTGCTGTGGCACCTGGAAATACTGCCCAGGTCCACGACCACTTCCATTCAACGAATGGTGGTGCGACACACGCGACGGTGAACTACAACAACCCCAGCGGCCAGCATGTGACCACGCTGCACATTGCTCCTGACGGTACGCGCCTGCAGGGAGATGCGCAACAACCTCCTCATCACCAGGGAACCTCCCCGCCCCATAATTCTCCCCATGGTTCTCCCAAGCACCGGAGGGAGTATCTCGAGGTTTTTCAGAATGTATTTAACGCTATGTTTATCCACTGACGCGCACTACCCACAGGCAAGGATGTTCGGTGGGAAGGGTGGATGGATCGAGCCCTCAAAAGGTAAAGGCCGCGATGGAAAGGCACGGCAGACCCACGAGGTGCTCGCTGTCGACAAGCACAAGCAGAACGAGCCGGGGCACCACGCCGTTGCTCCGGGAAATACAGCACACGTGCACGATACTTTCCATTCCACCCAGGGCGGCGCCGATCACGCCACGGTGAAGTATAAGGACCCAAATGGCAATCACGTCTCAACGCTGCATATCTCCTCTGATGGGACACGGCTGCATGGTACTGCACAGCAGCCTCCACATCGTTCGGGCACCTCGCCTCCTCCCAACTCGCCTGCACATCGTCGGAGGCAGCTTTTAGAGTTTGTTAAGCGGGAATTACAGTATTTGGATGGGCTTGACTGAAGAAATTAAGTAGCACTTTTGTTGTACTACTTCAGGACTAATTGAAAACTGTTAAAAAAACTTAGGCCCCTTTAGGTGCCCTTGGTAGGCCGGAAGTAGGGTAGAGTAGAGTAAGATTTCTGCTTTTCTACTTCAGGCACAAAATGCCACCCAAATCAGTCACAGTCCGTTGTATTTATCAGATAATATAAGATGAGGAAATTACTGATCATATCAGTCAACATCAATGCAATTACTATTCTTATGTTAATTAATACTGTCATGGGGGTGAACTGCTTAACTCAAGGCTCAGCTAATTGGTGAACACTGACTTGAAGGATTGATGTGGGTAGCCTGTGAGGGCAACCCTAAGCCAGGGGGGGGCAAGATTAGTAGAATGACCATATTTATCTTGAATCAATAAGTAAAACAAAATATGTATATCATTAAAGCGTTCTTTGAAGACCAAGCTGTGCCCCATTATCCCCTAGGTATTTCAATATCCAGGTTGCCCCTGTGTCTAGCCTGATGGAGTGGAGAAGTACCATTCTCATCTTTTTTTTTTAAAAAAAATCATGATGAAGGTAACCAAAAATTTAAAAATGGATACATACCCTGCAGGTCTAACTTAGCACCCTTGTCTCCTAGGTACTTCACAATATCAAGATAACCTCTAAGGGTAGCTTGATGAAGTGGAGAATTCCCATTCTTATCTTAAAAACAGAGCCATTGGAACAAACCAAACACCTAAGGATTGAAATATACCTTGTAGGTTAAGCTGAGCACCCTTGTCCCCCATATATTTGACAATAACTAGGTTACCCCTGATTTCAGCTTGGTGAAGCGGGGAATTTCCGTTCTCATCTATACAAAAAGAATAAATAAAAGAAACAATGCTCAAATTTCAAACATACCCTGCAAATCAAGTTTAGCTCCTTTGTCTCCCAAGTACTTTACAATACTAAAATATCCTCTGATTGTAGCTTGATGGAGTGGGGTATTTCCATTTTTATCTAAAACAGAAAAAAAGAATAAAATCATTCAAAAAAAATTAAAATGTTCAATTACACACACATACCTTGTAAATCAAGCTGAGCCCCCCTGTCCACCAAATACCTCACAATATCTAAGTAGCCTCTGATTGTAGCCCAATGAAGTGGGGAATTGCCATGTTCATCTGAGAAATAGAGCAAATTAATTATTAATGAATATGTAGGCAATAGATACATGCCCTGGAGATTAAGCTGAGCACCCTTATCTCCCAAGTATCTCACAACCTCAAGGTATCCTCTATTTGTTGCTTGATGAAGTAGGGTATTTCCATTCTTGTCTGATAAAAATCCATTATCCAAGAAAGCAAATATTGAGACTAAATCATACCTTGCAAGTCAAGCTGGGCTCCATGATCACCCAAAAATTTGACAATATCTGAGTAGCCCCTAAGTGTAGCTTGATGGAGTGGAGAGTTGCCATTCCCATCTGAAAAAAGAGTTGGGTGAGCAAGAACAATCAAATAAGACAATAGATACATGCCCTGCAAGTTCAACTGAGCACCTCTACCCTTTAAGTACTTTACAATATCAATATATCCCCTAATTGTAGCCTGATGAAGTGCAGAATTCCCATTTACATCTAAATTAATGGAATAATTGAAAGGAGCAAGATATTCAAGAATATAAACATACCTTGTAGGTCAAGCTGAGCACCCTTGTCACCCAGATACTTAACAATATCCAGGTAACCCCAGATTGTGGCCTGATGAAGTGGGGAGTTTCCATTCTTGTCTGAACAAATATAAATGAGTATTGGAAGCCACATGTTCAGAGAGCTGAAACATACCCTGTAAGCTAAGCTGGACTTTCTTAGCTTCTAAATACTGCACAATATCTAGATGCCCTCCCATTGCAGCCTGATGAAGTAGAGAGTTCCCATCCTGATCTAAAAATAATTTTACCCAAGGATTTAAAATATTCAGAAAATTCAAGCACACCTTTAAGATCAAGATATGCTCCATTTTCTCCCAGATATTTCACATATTCCAGCTGGCCCTGATATACAGCTTGGAAAAGTGGTAGAGCACTTGCCTTGTCTAAGGAGATTTGATTAATAGAGGAAACAAAGTATCTGGAAAAAAGCATACCTTGTTCTAGCTTTCCTTCCTCCAGTTTGGATGCAGCTACAGTCACCTTCTTAAATTGATCTTGGGCCTTCCACTCATAACACCTCATCAACCTCATGACTGTACCACATAGTGGAATAAGAAGTAAAAGTGTTGCCAGTATTTGGCCAAATGTCCAACCAGATCCCCCAGTTTCCTGTAAATATCTGTTCTGATATAGAGTAGCCTCCGTATCAACAACAAAAATAGCATTTATAGCGACCAGAAGAACAAGACAGACAGAAATGGGAAACATTTCATTCTGCCCCATGCCTGAGGAAGGAGATTGAGGTTGTATAAGAGCAGCAGCCTTCGCCAAGAATGCGTTCATTGGAATTAAGCTCTGATATCTTCGGTTAAACCAAATATGGAATAGGATCACCAAGGCCATTGGAATGAAGATGTTGAAGAGGGGTGTGGCAATAAGACTATATATGGCAATGGAAAAATTGCGTAGGCCACTTGATGTAATCGGGATAATGTGACCAAGAATGGCCAGGGATGGCAACGCAGAACACGTTGCTGGAGAATGACTGAATGTAGAGGGATCGGTCCACAGCCAGAATCCAAAAATTGCCATAAGGGAAAGGTGAATTGTACTCAAGAGAAGTACAAATGCGGGAGACTTGCGTTCCGTGCTATCACCAAGGTATTTTCCTTGGTGGAGCACTTCATTGTGACATTTTGTCCAGCCTCTTTCTCCTATCAACTTATATTTTCCTTCAGCAGTAACAGCGCGGACACGCTCAGTTGGTCCCCATATTGCATTCCACCAGAATCGCCACCCCCATGTTGTGTCATCCGAACCAGAATTGGCAATAGTGTGACGAAGGTAGAGCAGAACGTAAATGAAAACATTGACACTGCTCATCCAGTTTAGATTGAGGACGACAGCTGCATGAACATTTGAAAGTTCATGTGTGAGACCTTTCAGAATTGCAGAGATTAGGATACCGAGAGCCGTAATGAGAATTATAGAGGATTGAGCTTCGATCAAGTTTAGCTCGGCAATCGTGACTTTGCTATCAGAGTGAATGCAGAAAGCGGAAATGAAGGTGAGGAGAGTCTGTGTGTAGATAGCGACTCGTATGCCGACGCCGGAGACCTCTGGATTGGCAGGGAGACAAAAAGGATCGTTGGGGGACATGGTAGAGCAAGTTCAAGAACTCATGGCGGAGTCAACACGTGCATTGAATGGGTGGACCACATTCCGATGCCCGAAGGGCACCACCTAATACGATGTCACTGAGGAGTAATAATCTATCTTCGTCCACGTGGGAATCTGTCTGTATGCTGAGAGCCCATAGCCCATTCAGCGACTCAGATAGTTTCGTGCCATTCTGGGAGTTCATATATCATAACTCACTACAGTTGAACTCACTGTGAATATATATTGATTAGGGATGAGGGTCCGGAAGTTAATCCACGTTTCTTTGGGGTATACCCAAGGTTACTCCACAGCAATAAGTCGAAGAACAAATAATGTGACATAACATCACAATTGTGAGTCCGCTCCAGAAACCCTACAGTTTACTTGGGTTCGACAAGAGGATGATTCGCCCGACTCGCCGAATATAATGAGACCATAGTGGTACACCACGAATAACCCGCTTCATAACCCCCACCTTGACCGTCTAGTATCTGTCTCATGAGATTACATCAGGGGGAGATCAGATAAATGAACCACGCTATTAAAAGGAAGAGGAAGGCTTCAAGGGAAAAAGAAAAAGAGAATTTCCCACTTTGAAATATTGAGCTTCTTCCCACTGCCTCATACACCACGACGTCTCCGCTTCTCATATCCACACTGTGACTGTAACCAATATACATAACGCCTGTCGGTCTACCAGCACCCTAAAATTGTGCGCTCCATGGTGCTGGTGGCCGGATTCACGAGGCGAACCCGCACGGAAGGCGCGGCGCGGAGCGACGCAGGGTGTGAGTCCTTGACATTTGATATTTCACTTGGAAAAGAGGAAGTGATGGATATATGAATCAGCCCCAAGGAGGTGAAGTGATTCACTTTGAGCGGCAATTAATTCAGTATATCAACGGTCAATCTCCCTATCATCGGACAAAAGATGAATTGTAGGCGCGTCTGTCTATGTGGATGCACGAAACGAGGACGAACTTTGGTCTAATGAAAAAACAGGAGCACAAGCAAGATACTGTGTAAGGGCCTAGTGCGATTAGCAATTTAGTTATTCCATGGTGTAGAATTCACCTCGTCAGCAAATTCTAAATGCCCCCCTAGAACTCCGACAAGACTTATTAGCAGGTTCCTGAGGTTAACTGCAGGCAAAAGAGACTGTCTGTTCTTAAACGACGATATCTGGACTGTTATGATTGTTATCTGAGCTCAGGAACCTATGGCATTGTTGCTTCACTTTGGTGGAGGGAAACTAGTGGTCTTGGGCAAAGTCGCGAGTCGGCGACTCAGCTTGGTTGCCCATGGTAACTTGCCAAGTTATTGGGTCACGTGATTAATTGAAGACCTGCCATTCGAAATAGCATTATCAAGCTTCAGCAATCTTTTTAATCAACGGAGTGGCGTGTGGACAGTTTACGCACGACGTGTAGGGTATTCACAAAAAAAGCAAATCACCCATATATCTGATGGATGCGTGGGCTGGGGATGCTAACGAGAACATACATAGCCCAGTACACTTTTCTCATGTAACAGAGTACGGAAGTAGGGAGATTTGAATTTTGGAGTATTGGTAAATCGGAATCTGCTGATCCTTCCTAGACCCGGGACCTTGAAGAAGACTTTTCCGGAACGAAAACAACATTTTAGTGGCAGGATTAACAATATTTTTAATTACTGACCGCTATTTGGTTATGGCTCCGTAAAACATTTTGAGTTGTAGTAACGACGGCGTAGACATAATACACACCCTTAAGAGGGGTGATATACAGACCCCACATGAACGCATGAGCGCTTTCGAGCACGGTAAGTGGTAGACTATTCATGATTCGGGGATTAGTTGTCACATCTACCTTCAGAGAATCCCCCACCGCCGCCCTATTTGTGAAGCGATATAGCCTCCGTTCCGACGGAATGCCATACGATATCTCGTCTCCCTTTGATAGAACCCTTGAGATGATTTATTAACTCCACATGGCCTACCCCTTGAGCGGTCGGGTCTGACGGTGGTTTACTCAAGTTTTGCCAGCTAAAAAAACATTCACCGAAGCTCGGAGGGGATCCTTTGACATATTCCATAATGTTCTATGTATAAATAGCCGGAAGAAGTGATTCTCTTGGGAATTGTCATAAGAACCAGGATCTAGGGTGTAGACGCTGGGAAATTTTCCTCGTCGCGAGTTTTAATCTGTGCAACCTCATACCCCGTTTGGGGTTGAGAACCTCGGTGCCTGTATCGTCAGGTATGTAGGCCACGATGACCCACATTATATTGTTCGTGTGTCAGTAGTTTAGACTTCTTGTATATTTGATGGGTTCGTGAGGTCGTTCAATGTGGCTTCGGGTAGGGCGGATGTAGATCGGGTTGAGTACAGGGGTGTGAAGAGGAATTTAGGTGCAGATTGAGGAGATGGAGTAAAACATTTTCTGTGATGGATTCTCGCAGATAAGCACCTCATTAGAAGATAAGAGGATAGAGAACACCCATAATATTGGGTCGCCACATGTAGTTCACACAGATGCCGGCGGACGTGCAAGGACTGAAGGGTTCACCGAGAAGGCCGGAAATACCTCAAGGCCTCAGTGAGATGTCAATGCCAAAGCCTGGGGCGATAACGCATAACCTAAAAACACATCCGAGTCAGGGGCGTAGCTACGCACCCTTCGATTGAGGGCAAGAGTTTTTTTTTTATACCCTAGCTCTGAGCATCCGAAGAGTTGCCGGATGGAAGTTGGGGGATGCACACAGAACCTCGTACATTAGATCATCACTGGCAAGCATCAAGGAGCAGTGGAGAACTTGGTCAAATATAAGCTGAGAAGGAAATTAGAGTGAGAAATTGGACCGCAGCTGGGAGCTACAACCTACATGACGATTATTGCGTAAGTAGCAAATCCATCCTGAAGTACATTGAGAGATTGCGCGACTTGCTATTGATGTGGAAGCTTGAAACCCCTTCGAATTTGGATCTGAAAGCTGACTTGTGGTGGGAGTCGGGTTATTAACAATTGACGATAGGAAATTCTTGATGTACAGGAGAAGAATATCGAAAGTGCAGGATTTGTATCAAGATTTTCCCTACATAACTCAGACTAAAGCCTTGAAAATATCCGCGGCCTGAACGAAAATATGTATTAGTGACAAGATCAACCCGAATTAGTTTCTTGTAAAAACATACCTTTTCAGCAATAGCATAGGCCGCTGTTTGGGTATGAGTTGATATTTCCTGGAAAGTGTGTTAGTCGTGGACGTAGTGGGGCGGAGACACCATGCACACCATGGGGAGGATAGAAAGATCAACCTTGCATGTACATATAAGTATTTTTAAAAGGTTAACAATGGTAGAATGCTCACAACTCGAAGATTGGTCGTCCCATAAACTTTTAGGTTAGAATCGACGACGCCACCCTGTTCACGAGGCAGCATGGCCGCCGTTCCGACAGGATGCCAGACGGGTCCACACCTCTCTTTGATGAAGTGCTTGAGGCGGTTCGTTCGTTCTGCCTTACTTGGGCTTTCCAAGTGTTGTAGTGAAGGGAGCACTAAGCCTTTGAACGCATCAGAAAAAGGTTTTGTCTCGTATATCTTCAGTGTGAGCTCCAGAATGTGCACAAAAAGATCAAGGTCAGCTCCGTTGGCGAAATAGTTGGGATCAATAGCCGGGGGAGCAATCGGGTCCGACGAAGTAATGTGAACACTTCCACGGGATAATGGGTGCAGCAGTGTAGCGGTAATGGACACGTATCGTTTACCTGGAACAGGGGTCAAATCGGGGAGATGTTGGTGTCCCATTACTAAGATTATTCTGAGGGATATGATCAGCGCGTCCTAGCGAAGATACAAAATTAATGAAATATTACTCGGCTTGGGGGTGTGCTTCGTCTAAAAACCACCGCTTGTTAATTTCGTATTGCTTGTTCAGGCCTTCCCTTAATACAGGAATGCCGACTGCCGCCATCGATTTTGTCGAGTAGACATCTGCTTGGGCTTGCCATTGCACAACATTCTCCTTTGTTCCTAAATGATTTGCAGAAGCAAATAGAAATGCGACAGCTGGAACTGCCGCGAATAGGCCTTTCTGGGATTTGCTACGGGTCATATTGAGAAATTGGTGTCAAACCCGCAATATCAGAAACGAACTAGAGCTCGTTGTGAAGCTTCACTTGCTCCGGATCAGATAGAACTTCAAGCGTCTCAAGGCTAGAGTCAACCTCAGCAATAGTTGGAACTGACACGTGGTCCTCTAATGTAGAAGTTAATGATCCCTTAACGATATCAATCGATGAATGGTGGGCGTACGCATGTTCTCCCCAACCCCAGGCAAATCAATTATCGGTATTATTCCGTGTTTCGTCAGAAGATCTGGATTCCCAATGCCTGATAACTCAAGTATTTGTGGGGTTTGGAAAGTCCCTATAAGGAATGTGAGCGGTTGCCAAAAAAGCGACAGGACATGAAGTCACCGGCTGAAAGAATAACTTCTTTCTTCACTCCAAGAACAGTCGAGAGGTCGCCGTCAATAGAGAATTCTACGCCAATTGCCCTTTGAGATCCAGCATCCTCGGCTTGTAAGATGATCTAGACAATATCAGGTCCGACAAACATGATAGACCTCGGAAATTGGTCACGTACTCTGGTGACATGGGCATGAGTGAGTACGAGAAGATTCGGCCGACCCGCGTTAGGTTCATAATAGCCTGAGGCCGCACTACATCGTACTGAAGTATGAGGGTTGACGCAGCTCAGGCAAGACGAGACGCCGACGGTGGCACCGTTGCCCTGAATCAAATTGTTAACATTTTAGCAAGAAATGAAGCTCTTCTCAACATACAGTCTCCAGCCGCCTCGGGATCCCAAGGGCTTCTGCTGTGTCTGCAATAGCGCTATGAAGCTTGGACCACGTGTATGGAAAAGATTTGGTTATCGGGCCTAGAAGAAGGTCAATACGGGGGGTTTATAGACAAAAAAGAATTACCTTGAGTCCCATAAGAATCAAAGTCGGAAGTTAGGGCAAATTTTTTGGACTCTTCCGGTGAAAGTTCGCTTGGGAAGATTGTTTCTCCCTGGAATGACCATAAGACGAACATTGCGTGTTCCAGCAAATTGAGATACCAACCTTCTTCATATACGTAAGAAGGGACTCCCAATTCCACCCTTTATTGCCCACTTCTTCAAGGACATCAAACTCATCTTTGCAAGGCCTAAACGACCCCATAAAATTAATCTAGAAATACCAAACGTTAGATAGCTACCCCGAAAAACTTTACACACATCAAACGTCACCAGAGACGATCCCCCAAGGCCCTTCCCGCGAGGCTGGAGTACAACTCTGTCGTTGGCACGAGTTTGTGGTACAGAGAGAAAAGTCCAGTCGTAAGTGGAATTTGCGATTAAACTTCCCATCATTCCTTTGGTTTCGTCATTGAACCTATATTCAGAATTAAGACACAGAAGGCGCACCTGGAATGTCAACCTGTGGGACATGGAAAACATCTCCCCCGGCCTCAACGACGCCGACAATAGTGTTCGGGTCTTCGGAGAGACTGTAAAACGATTAATGATAATAAGAACTGGCAAAATGACCCAAACACCCACCGGGCAGCAAGAGCGAGTCCTGAGGTGCCACCGCCTACAATAAGATAGTCGAACTTGAACGAAACGAATTCTTTAACGGTTACGACAGGCATAATGTTGACGCCAAACTGATAACCAAGATGCCTTTTAATGTGCTGAGAACGTACATATGAAAACCGAGATGATCCATACCCATCATGAGCTAAGTTTGCCGCTTTGTTCGATTATTAGAAAGCTAATCCCACACTCTCTCTGTCTTCTCATCAGACGCATCACACATCCATCTTGATCGACTTCTGAACCAATTCTGAACGATAGCCTTCCGAAAGCTAGAAGAATCTTCTTCACGAATCAACTCTTGCCCTTTTTGCTTGGTACTAGGTTGATATGAATGCTTATTAGCACTCGCATGAGAAGGCTCCGGGGTATTCCAGACCCGAGCAGAAAGCTTCAAGTTGTTGTGGCTTTCGATAGGATAAACATTAAACCTAATGTGCGTTGGAAAGCCCTTTCTAAGATGGTGCCTGATGGTTTTCGTAGGCAAGGAAAGGATGTCGACAAACTCAAAGCTTTTCAAAAAGATATAAGCGTGCCGATGCTCGCTACCAAGAAGGGCCCATGTTGAACGCTGATCGGTTGTTGATAAACAACAAACAACAGAGAAAAGAACTCAGCGAAGCTTGATGGGAG
The DNA here is from genome assembly GCA_015584075.1 of Collybia nuda. Taxonomy (NCBI): domain Eukaryota; kingdom Fungi; phylum Basidiomycota; class Agaricomycetes; order Agaricales; family Clitocybaceae; genus Collybia; species Collybia nuda. The sequence continues at coordinate 173,190 of MU150289.1, forward strand.
CAATACGGTAAGGGACTAATCAGCAACCAATCGCAAGGAAACGTCTACGAGGACCCATGGGCAATGATTCTCACCCCCAAGCCTTCGATTTCGCGTGGGACCAGTCACCCTGTCTCCTGAAACTGCAACCACCCTCTTATCGCTATGATGTCCTATTGGTATTCTGCGACACAGTAACCCATTGGCACCTCAATTGCTGCGGAACTTCTTGAGCTGACCCCCATGCCTAAAAAAGTAAACTCTTCTCACCGATTTACTTCTAAGCAACATGATAACTAGATGCAATAACTACGCGAGGATATACATCGAAAAGCCCAATATCATTTGGGTTAGACGAGTACACACATCCCTAGCGTTCTCCCGGTGACATGTGATGCCCCCATGTGGTAAGACTAGGCCAGCTAAGTGTGTACAACTCGGTACACTCTCAACTTCTGTGCCTTACTCTTAGCTATGGTAATTACTCATGTTTGTGTATTTTTAGACTACCCAGTGTCGTCTTGCCAAGCGCACGAAAGGACCATGCGGCATCAAATCCGTCCACTTCTTTTATTCTAAATGGATAAATTTAATACCCGAGGAATACTACCAATTTGTAACAGTATACACATCACGCCACACCCATCCTCTCGCACGGTATACCATTTGAATTGATTACGGATTGCGTGTGTTTCCTACTTCGATCTTCGAAGGGCCTATTCCCAGCCATGACTGTTTTGTACGCGCCTACAGGAAATTGATCATCACCCCCGAATCTTATTTAAGGGTGTTGTCAGCAACCTGTGAATCTACCATCCAGCTTAATTCAACGCCCAGCCCTTGTCAGGATGGCGGACCCATTGGTCCCGATTCCTGCCGATGTCAATAAGAGGTAAATAAAAATCTCGTGCTCCAAAGCTCAAATCTCATAAAAAAACTTCCCCAAAAGCACGGCACCTCTGGCGAGTGAAATACAATAATATTTTTTTAGGAAAAACTCACAACAGTCGGTAAGCTTATTGGTTACATTCTGAACTGGGGGCTTTATGGGGGCTTATGTGTGCAATCCTGTACGTATATGGGGCTTTTACGACATCCAGTCTGTCTGAACACTAACCATTACTCAAGACTACTACTACGTCGCATTTCCGAAAGATCGTCTGGTTTTAAAATGCCTAGTTTATGGCCTGCTTCTAGTTGAAACTGCCCAGTCAATCCTTATTGCCCATGACATATTCACGATCTTCTCCACTGGATACGGGAATATCGCAGTGCTAATTGATCCACAACTTAGCTGGCTCAGCGTCCCCATCATGACGGGAATAGGTATGCATGCCCTCGCCACCTTCTCAACCACCCTAGGAGTTGACTCTATGAGAAGTCAGCTGCACGGTTCAGATATACTTCTCTCATCGAATCCATATAATTTCGGGCTCACAACTAGCCAGGATTATAATAATATTGGTAAATTCTTTTGGTAGTGGCCAACTATGAAATCTCGCTCAAGCATTCTATTAATATAGCTAGCTCTAATGCAGGGTATCGCTGCCATAGTAGGCGGTGCGCAGCTCTTGATATCGAACGATTTAACAAAGGTTCAAGTCAAAGCACATACGAGTACAACCGTGAGTCGATCTCTAAACTCAGAGCGTCGCGGGGAAATCAAGGGTTTATTTCCGATACAGATATGGCTTGTCGGAAGCGCAGTGTGTGATATCATCATTGCGGTTTTCATGGTCTTTTTTGTAAGTGTCCGTAAATTGTCATGGGCTTCTTACCTTACCCCTTGTTTTCAGCTTTCACGGCGAGCGACGGGCTTTAAGGCTACGCAAACGCTGATTACAAAGGTCATGCGCTTGACGATTGAAACCGGTTCATTGACGGGTGCGTAGATACTTTGATTATATGTTCTTTCCTTCGATTGAATGTATTTATGGTCATAAATAGCGACCGTGGCGATAATCGATGTTATTCTTTTCCTGGCCTTTCCGGAGAGCAATTTTCACGTCGCCCCCGCCTTCATACTCGGAAAACTGTATTCGAACACACTCGTCACCACTCTGAATAGCAGGCTACTCATAGTGAACAGTCGCAACGATACACCCGAAGATATAAACTCATATCGCCTCGAAAGTTCTCCACAATTCGGATCCTTTGTCGATAACACCCAGCGACTGAGGGGAACCAACCTACGCTCAAGGAAAGACGAAACGGTACTCACAGTCAATATCGAAAGGGAAATCTGGAAAGCTAACATCCCGATGGACAATTTGGATGCGTCTCTCTCGGGTACTTCTAGCTACGACAAACGTGACCATGATATTCATGACCCAGGGGGTATTTCCAAGAGTACCGGAGATAGAATAGGAACTGTGGAGAGCCTAGCCTAACCCGCTGGAAGGCGAATGTCTCCCAGTGTTTTGGATCTTCCCACCAACGGCTACTTCGATGTTTAGCTAATGTTGTGGACGTTCAGCGATTTTGTGTACCATGCACTGACATCTCCCTATCCTGATCCGTGCCCGTCTCAACGAAATTATGTCGCCCCTTTCGTCCGATTCTGTGGTATCTTTGCTTCTGGGGCTAATATAGCACAGTCGTTAAACTATGACCGTTTCGATATGAAATCCGGGACTCGGGGTATGGAATTAACCGACGGTGATTCGGTGTTCGGTTAAGGATACTGGAAGGGATTAACTTACTAGTAGGACATCAGCATAACCCATGTAACCAGATTGACTGACCTGCAAAAGATATTGAGAGATCTAGTATATGTCTATAAAGATTCCATGAGACGATGTTGGTGAATTTGACTGAAGCATAAGGCTTGTAAAAAACTATCTCAAGGAACGCTCATGGCTAGCATATTTTTCGGTTTTTCCGATTGGTACTATTCTTCCGCCTCCTTGATCTTCGGATCTGTGCGTGGAGCACGGTGATAGAGCAGTAGCTCCGATCTTCGATCATTGGTAGAAACTTGCACGTAAGTTTAAATACTTCTCGATCAGTTCCAAAGGCATGATCAATCCGGGGCCAATGTTTTGCTTCTGGTTGTCACTTAGACTCGCTTTAACACTCCGCCTATATAATGTCTAGCCAATGGAAATTTTAGTCGCTAAATAAGGTTCTAACAGTGAGGAACCTACTGGGAAACAAAATTGAGTGGGACCTAAGAGACCTGACCCAGATTCGACGCTTGATAGCGCAGATTTGGGAACGATGAACGAGATGGGACTAATGGGTGAGTGCTTCCCGCTGTCCGGGCACAATGCATACGCTAGTGAGTACTTTCACCGGACAAAGCGAGTTGGGTAGATCTTTCGTTGACGGACATGTGGAGGCTTGATCCAAGAGGCTTCCATACCCGAACAAGCCGAATAAAGCCATAGTGTGAAAAAATAATATCCCTTCACGTCCAATATCCGAGGTGTGCGATCAAACTTGAAGGGATTGGTTACACGTGTTATTACAGCAGGGGAAAGGGGAAACTAATACAAAGATGGTAGGCGCCACAATTTCTGTGTATCGTGGCCTTGACCTTAAGAAGTGTCCAGTTTTAATCCCAACCCATTCTAGGACTCAAAATTAGAAAAAAAAGCTGTTCTTGGGGCTGATAAACATCGAAGAACCATACCTTATTCCCATACGCCAGAGGACGTGTTTCTAAAGTTCGAAAAGTTGGGTACTTGGCTGAGGCATCAATGCTGAGGGATCCGTAGGCCTGTAGTAGACGAATAGTCAAGATGGATATTTCATCATATGCAACCTTGCGATCCAAGCGGTCAGCTCCCGCCTAAAAAAAGGAAAAAAAAAAAAACGTCATACTTCCTGGCCGAAACAAGCCCGTGGACCCACACCGAATGGGAGGAATATGTACGGGTTAGGAGAAAGGTACTCTTGATACCTTCCATCCAGAAATCTTTCGGGGTCAAACTGTTTGGCTGAATAGATTTAAAATAGCATTAAAACACACGAGAGCGGACATACCATCGGGTCCCCAAAAGTCTTTCGATGTATGTATAGAATAAACATCATAAGATACTCTGCGTATTTTTTAAAATGGTGAAATATTTATATGAAGTGACGTACTTCGCGTGGGCTGGGATGTAGATGGGTTTCCCTTTTGGGTAAGGTGACGGCCAGGTTGTAGCAGTGACTGTTTCTCTGAAGAGTTCGCAAGGTGAGTATAAGTACAGCTTCGGAGCGGCGCCTCCTTACCGTATGGTGCAGGGGCTGGTTGGATAGGTGAAATTAAAAGCAGATTAAATAGTGGAAACAAAGTAAACATACACTGGGGGTGTTAAACGTAAAGTTTCTGGGGGCAATGTGTGGGTAAGAACGGGGTTGAAATCACGAAGATTATCGTTACACGCTCACCATTGATGACGGCTCTGAGGTATTTCATTGCCCTCAAATCGTCACTTGTGGGCCGTCGAATGGGCCCAAGATGATGAAGTATTTCTGCCCGCAAATGTGATGTTATGCGCGGATGTAAAGCCAAGTAATATACAAGGGATGACAATGTTAATGCGACCTTGCCACACGACAATGGATGAGTTTCAAGTTGAGAATTGAGTTAGTCTACTAACATTGTCTCTCTGGGGGATCAGAACATTTAAGATAACGTCTTTAATTTGATAGGATTCTGGGTGTCACACCAACAAAGTGAGGATTCGCACAAAACGGTGATAGTCGACGCACCGTCAGTCAATTCGGCTAGTTGGCTGAGCAGAGTTTCGTTCTCTTTCCCGTTCGACGCGTCTATCGCTTTTTCATCTGTGGAATACAACACCCCAACGCCTCGCATCATCTTTTTTCTCATCGCAGCCAGAATCAAAGGATCCAGTGTTTGGGATATAATGTGCATGGGTTCCTTTGTTTTGTCATTCAGCAATTCGTGAAGTGGCCACAAGGGACCTAACTCTTCGCGTCTTGAAACTACCTCTTGCACTCGGAGGATCGCAGTTGAGAAGTCCATCTCTGGATAGAAAGAGGACTCGCGATCGGAACATGCTTCGTGCGCGCATGGTAAATTGCTTACGCATACACCCAACAGCATCTCTGAAGCAATATTAAGACTCGACCACCGAAATAGATTCTATGATGATAGATGAGCGTCAATTAGTGGAAGTATTGAACGACGCACCAAAAGGTCTATAGAGTAACCTGCACCGGTGATAGAGTCAAGATGAGCCATCGCATGTTGGGCGTACCGGTCACATAACTCTAGGTGGGTTGGATGGCGGCTGCGGAGGAAGAGGGGCCGAACCACAGATCGATGAAATCTGAAGGTCAGAAAAGGTTGTTGAGGGGTCTATCAATAGGACATGAGTAGAGGACTTACTTCCACAGGGAGCCTTGCATATTGTAAGCCGGTGTTGTATCCAAGAAGAAAAAGGGCAGGCGTACCATCTGTAGTATAAACTCCCATGCCCAACGTAGACCTTGTGACTCGAGAAAAGCCTTCACCTTAAAAAACCATGTAGTTAGATGGGCAAGCTCGCCGAACTTGCGGACCTAACATCCTTGCCTTTGACGTAGTTCTCTGGATTTGTAGTGAGAATGATCTTTACGTGTTCTGGACAAGTCGTGACAATGTAATTGAACCATATTGTAAAAACGTTCACTATGGGGGAATTATATGCAACAACCTCCTGTGCCAGCATCGTACCTAGAAGCTAATCAGAATGATACATTGTATTCATTGGAGTAGAACACGCACCAGGGACCTCATAAGTTCTCCGTCCACAAAAAAACGCAATAGCTCTATCGATGGCTGAGTGCCTACGTCGACATTGTGGTACAAGACGACTACCCATCCTTGCTGCTTCCCATCTCTCTATCCATCTACCCAACGAAATAACCGCAGATATGTATGCCGTGATACCAAGAAAAGGGGCCACGAGGAGCTGCCATGTCGTAGGGCGGAAGCCAACCAAGAAGATGACGAGGGAGATCGCGAGAAAAAGTATCAGTGGTATAAAGAGCTTTCGTGCAAGGAAATCGAGGCCTGGAGTTATTTGGGCCATGGTGAGCTAGTGTCGACCAGCATTGAGTTTGGGGGCTCCGTCGTTGGGCTAAAAGTCTCTTGGTCCGACCCGGATCTCATCTTGTACGGCATCGAACCTTCCCGATTAGACGCTTTGTGTGAAAGACTGCCATGTGCAGCTCAACACGCTTTCTCAATGATATGGAGGTCCATTTAGATTCAGTAGAAGGCAGTATTGAAGGTAGAAGAGATTTAAATGAGTCGTGGGCGAATCCGAGCCTGTAACCGGTAAAAGGTGAAGACCGCTGTGTTCCGGCCATGATAAATATCGTTTTCTCCCTGCCACCACGTCGGAATTCCCAGTCAAGCTAATGTGCGAGCGTGTTTAAGATTATACGCTACTTTGCAGGGCTACAATGTGTCTACTTTCGACGTATTTACCTCATGGTACCAGCTTGCAAACGGCTCTTGGGCGTGTATAGAGCAGCACTGGTCGATAATGCGTATTCCTGTGTGTGACAGAAGACACGCCCACTGCCCAGAGAATAGTATTGAAGCTGGGAGCGAGTATATGCGTCGCTATCTAATTCTCTTACCGGCATTAAACAATGAACTGAAAAAACACAAACCGAAGACCAACTGATAAAACTGAAGATCACATACAAATCGTTATATTTGTCTGTCATAGTATGCTACCAAGAACATCTGGCGCATTGAATTTAGTGGCGCACAACAATTTGGATTTTAGGTCACAATCTCGTTCCACTACCCCGGACCTTACGACTCCGCTCATTGGGCTCCGAGCGTATATCGAACTTCAAGTGTGGATGGTGCCCGGGGTCGTTGTGCGTACACGGAGGACTGGCTAAGCCTTCACATAATTCATTGCAAGTGGGGAGGTTCTCACAGTATCCTCTCCCCGGTACCGGCTCGAGTAGATCAAGCCAGCTCTTCCACTGGCCTACCTTTACCTGCGGTACTCTCCTAGTTCTGCGCAAACACCAGACCACTTAGGGCGTTATACTGAGAAGACATAAAAACCTACATTCAAGCGATCCATTTGGGCGTTGTTTGCTCAAATCTCCCTTTCAATGCTGATAGCGACAGTTGTGTCTTCATCCCTCGAAGATGAGTTGATGACTGGGAATTGAATTCGCTGAATATCATCAACATGTGGATTCCCTGAGGAACATGAAAGTATCTCGTCGATGAAAGTATCATTGTGGCTGCTTGGAATAACCGGCCTGCTATTCAAATTGGCGACAAGTGTATTTGAGTATAATTTTCCGAGTATCAAGGCGGGAGCAACATGAAGATTACGTGTTGGGAGAGCGAGGAAAAGGGTTGCATCAATCAATGCAATGGTTGCTGTTATGTCCATTAGCACGTTGGTTTGAAAGACAAGTCGAAACAACAGTGTAAAGGCCCACCTGTCAATAGACCAGTCTCAATTGTTAAACGCGTGAGTTTTGTGACCAGTGTCTGTGTAGCCTTGATGCCGGTAGCTCGTCGCGACAGCTGGGTACACAAATTGTAAGCTCAAGAATTGTGCGAACCAATTGCACTTACAAAATAGACCATGAATATTGCAATGACATTGTCACACACTGCACTTCCAATAAGCCATATCTACATCGAATATAGTATTCCCCTTGAAATCTTTGAATTATAAAGGCCCACCGTTGTACTAGCGAGGGCCTTGGAGTAAATCTTCCTCGAATCATCAGCACTATGAACCTGCATGCCGCATATGATAGCTGAACTGCCTTGCATCAAAGCCAGCTGTCAATGCTTCGAATGAGGCCTTAATTGATGGCTCTATTTGTTCAAAACACGCACCAGTACAATGAAAGTTCCGGCCTTTTTTGAGCCAGAAATGACGTGAATTCGGTGGGCAAAGAATATTTGAACTATGGAGCTGACTAGTTATAATGTCAATGTATGGAAGGTTGCGAGGATATTGTGCGTACCTATCCCTGTCATCACAGGAGTGCTGAGCCATATAAATTGTGTCTCAATAAGCTCAACAACGTGCCCAAATCCGGTGACAAAAGTCGTGAACAAGTCACGGGCGATAATGACGGACTGGGAGGTTTCGATTAACAACAAGCCATAAACCAGGGCTTTCAATACTCTGCGGTCCTTAGGAAAGGCGAAATAATAATAATCTTGAGCAATAATAATGAGGTCTCAATATTATGGGCGGATCGTAAAGCACACATACAGGTCTGTACACATAAACCCCCATAGAAGCCCCAGTTTAGAATGCTACCTAAAAGCTGGTTGGTCATAACATTTAATTCATTTAATTCAAGAGGGGCATGCGGTCATGCATTACTTACTAGGGGCGCCGTACTATATGGTCATAGAGTGAGGGACTATACATATAGTGAGATAATCCAATTTACCTGTCAAGAATGTTAGTGCTATTATCAATCATTATGTTGCTGGGGTAAACGTGGAAAGGTGGGACATATAGGGTACAGATTCATAAGGCCCCACTAGCCCTTTATAACATGCGCAAAGAGTCCTGATCAGTTTACAAAGGCGCACAAGCTGGCTATGTTGAAACCTGATAAATAAGTGAGCATCAAAATGGAAAGGGCCGGGTATATGATTGTATCACATACATTCATTTTGGGTATGGTATGCTACATTGCTTTAAAATAATTGTTAAAAAGTTTGTCGTGATTTGCGGTTGAAATGATTCAAATGTGTGGCTGTGAACAGGGGGTGATATGTACTACATAACCCTGTTGTACCTTTCGGTGAAACAGGGTATTAGCGAGGTATTTGAAGGACAGATCAGATCATAACATAACTCGAGCAGTCGAAAGACCACGAGGTGCACGGCCTAGAGCTTTCATAAAATTGTGGAAAGTTATATGCCCTCCATCTGTGGCTGGATCATAACCCTGCACCTGACCAAACGCTGCTAAATTCCGGGCTATTCGACCCAAGTAAAACATTTTCCACAAAGGTTGTATCCATTCCTCCACAAGCCCTTTAAATTCTGGTATGACTTGCGAGAGTAGTGCAGTAGATCTTTCAACATCCATCATAAAGTAGAACTTGCTTCTGCGTGATTGCTCAAGGTCGCTATCCCAGCATGCAATATCTCTATGAATGGGGCAACGTTCCTTATGCTTGAGATCGTAGTTCATGGCAGCCCAGACCAGGATGTAAAAGAATGATTCAAGGTCGTGGCGATATAGATGAGCTGGAGGGTTAGATTGAAGGAGATCGATTGCCATGAAGGGAATCGTTCCTGTGTGGTGACGTGCTGTAGAAGTCGAAACTTCCCCATTGTCATCTAGTGATGAGGCTATATCCCAGTCATTAAGGATACCTATAGTCAAGTCTCCTACTTGGTCGAACATCAGGTTATTCTCACTTAAGTCACGATGCAAAACTTTGCCCGTGGAATGGGCGTGATAGTGACCTAAAGAGGCAGTTTATTACATGAGACCAAGGAAAAAACATCCCCACTTACCTTCTACACAATCAACGAAAGCATCCTTAAAATCGGGGACGCTACCGACTTCCCATAGTTTCTTGTATTCCTTCATCACTATAACGTGGAATTCCCGATCCGCAAGTTCCTCACAAGTTTGTCAGACCTCTCAGAGGTTCAACGTGGAGGAGCCTCAAACGATTCGAAGTAAACGTTGTGGAGAAATTGATGTCTGGAAGTTGGTCTTTCCAGGCAGGGACTGTACACAATTCCACAACTGCTGGTGCCTCCAATGGGTGTAGTACCAACAACGGTAAACGTCACACTAGTCACGCATCAGCACAAACGTGACGTTCGCGTAGGGCATGTGACTCTCCTGTTGACGATTTTTTTCTGAGTCAATCCGTTCTCTTACTTTTTGGGTCAGGTTAAGGCTTTTTCTCGCCCCAAGTCCTAGTAATCACCTACGGCACTCAACGCTACATCTACCCTAATGCCCGCTTTTGTCCCTCTAGGCCCTACTTCTCCGAGGCTATGTCTGATGAGTCGATTATCTTTGATCTGGGGGTTCATTATGGTATAATTTAACACTTACCTCATTCAAACTTCTTTGTATGCAGGGAAAAGCTTTGAAGGCTTGTCTCTCGTTATTTAATCCTGGGGCGTAGGATGACACGAGGGAGCCGAATGATAATTATCACCTCGTGAACGCCTTCGTTCTATCCGGTCTATCCTCAATATACGTTGACTCTACAAGATCTCAACTGCATAGTCCCGTTTATACTCCCAATATGTGGTGTTAAAACACCGTATGCCTTTCTCCCCAGTCAGCATAATTTTATGCAGATAGTGAAATTGGGATTTAACAAACTAATTGCATGAGGGTAAAATGAATTGTTATTACCGGGACCACACTTACACTCCCCAGGCTAAGACAAGAACATACTTGTTTCATTTCCCAGGACTGCGCCAGATGTGTTTGCCATGAAACTGTAGGCGACATCTTCAGAGGTGCAATCAAATATTCAACGTTCTTTTCGTAACGTAAATGTCCCTAGTTTCTCAACCCGTGATTCAAAGATAAACCTGCCAGAGACGAACAATAATAATACACGAATTCAATACGATATCTTTTACGAAACAGATTAGGTGGATCATAGAATTTACTGGAATTTCTTTTTTTTCAACAGTGTCAATGGAACCTACGGATTCGGCCGAAATATTGGGGGGCGATTACTTGCAGTAGGTGGGCCCGGGACGATCAGTCATCACGCTTACGTTCTATTTCCTTACCTCGCAGCCTCTAGTACCAGCATTAAATTTAGACGTTTAGCCACCACATCAGATCTTCTACACCCACTCACAAAGATGCTTTGTTGAAATTTTTATCTGGGCCCCGAAATCTCCCAGAACGAGGGGGCCAGCTATTCAAACGACAATAGCTTTATATTGATCCCGTTTGCGCCCACCAGTTTCCTTCACAGCTTCATTTTATTGAAATGCTGTAGAACTAGTCTGCTCATATAGCGCTCTGGAACCACACGCCTTCCCTGCATCGTGTTCCCCTGTCTTCTAAGATCCGAACAACAGACCAGGGGAGAAACATGACCATAGCTTTCACCTTCTAGCCTCTAATGTCTAATTTTAATCTTATCACCTGGTGCTGTTGAGAACAAGTTGCCGCTATGCGTTATAAGGCTGGTCTCCTTCGATTTTCCCCACCTTGTTCCTGGACATTATGCGAAATGTTGGAAAAACCGGACCCAGACCGCATCTTTGGTGCACTATTTGTTAGTGCAGTGATTTCTGCGATGTAAGTGTTCTGCTGATTTTTGTGAAACTTCAATTTGACACGCTTATCTAGGCTCTTCAGCGGGACGTGTATTCAGGCGTTTTACTATTTTCAACATTATCGTTCTGACAAACTCCTAACGAAGCTTTTTGTGAGTCCCATGGATCCCTTTAGTATGTTTCACTAAGTAACTTGGCAACTATCTTAATAGGTGGCAATGCTGCTGTGAGACCTCTCCACTCTTAGCAGTATTCAGTATATTGATTTCAGATCGCAGAGTGCTAGAGACCTTACAGACAATATTCAATACCTACAACGTATATCGCTTCACTATTACTAGCTACACTGGCGATCCTTTCACCTTGCTCAACACCGACTGGGCTGTCTCGGTGAGTGATTGCGATTCAAAGCCCCGATAAACTTATGTTGAGCAGCTGTTCGTGTGACTACACATAGGCTGAAGTATCGCAATCAGTAAATAGGCTGTTGTTTTCAAGGCACTGAAATTGAAAAGTTCTGGATCAGAGCATCGCAATTTTTGCGGTTCACATGTTTTACACAAGAAGAGTTTACTATGGTACGTATTGATTGAATTGTAATGCCCTGATTTATATGGTTCCTAATTATTACCATGAAGTGAGTCATAAGAATGTGCCGTTGGTCACAGCATTAGTGCGTGATTAAAATACTTTCGCACCTATTTTTTTATGAACCTTGGTGTCACACAGTTCACTCTGGTGTTAGCTCATTTTGGTACGCTGACAGGGCTTGTACAATCACGTTTCAACTGAACCACGATCGTTCTAGGCATGCATATCGGTATGTTCCCGTGGAATATATGAAGGTCAAGAAGAATTCAATACACCATGGATAGCCACGGCAGTTAAAGCGTACGGTAGCATATATTCTGAAGTTACCATGTCCCTCACGAGCAAACATAAAGTTTTCAGATTCTTGATTCCAAATCAGCTATGCATCTTATCGTAAGATCACTTACATCCCTCTTTAGCCTCCTAACAGTACATCACCTAGCCTTACCTGGAAGCAACAATATCTCTTGCTGTGGCCACGGATATAATGATCGCAGTGTCCCTTTCATTTTACCTCCACAAGAGTAGATCCGGGGCGCAAAAGTGAGTGGCATTTCACCATTGACCCACACGTAGAGCTGACGGCAGTCATTTCCAGTACAGATGCTATGATAAATCGACTGATTGTGCATGCCATCAACAATGGTATTTTGACAGGGTCTGTCCTTCGTTCAAAATAAATTACCCCTGGCTTGTTGACCCCAGAGGCCGAAATCTATAGCGTGTTTGATGTACTGGTTCTAACGATCGTACGCGCCTTAACTTTTGTGATTATGTTTATTCTTTAACGGTATCTGAGTTTGCAGGCGGCGGCATACCCAAAAAATATGGTCTACATCGCTATATATCAAGTAATTAGTAAATGTAAGCGCGAGAATTGCAATTAGTTTCAATCAGTTGATGCCTGCCTTCCAAGTGTATACAAACTCGGTATTAGCGACGTAAGATCTTTTCACCCAAGGCATGACCTCTGTTCAGTTGTTTTATTCCAGACTCAATTCGCGTCGATCTATGACTCATACTAGTGAGGTTACGCGAATTTCGTTCGGACCACCTAGTCGTGGATCGTCGTACATGATGACTGCAATGGGCAGGCCAGAATCAGGTATAGGAAAGGTAAAGAAACCCTCTCCACTACTATCGCGGGTAATAACAATGGTCCTCGATAGTCTACTACTCTCAGGATTAGTATGAGTGAAGATGAACACGACTCGACGCTAGAACACATGACGCGTCCGAAAGTTTACGATATCAGTGATCTATCTGGTCAGAGTTATCAGAGTCGCAGCAGTTCAGCAAAGAAATTGAATGACCTAGCTTGATCGCTGGTGACGAGGCTGCTCGTGGATATATTGCAAGAATAATCGCGTCCCCCTATGGGCGACATCTGGGTACCAGTGGTCGAGATAGGTGAAATATGAACCCGAAAATACTTGGAGAAATGAATGCTGTAGTTCGTCCAATTCAGTTATGATGATATGCGATACTAAATTGTAAAGATTTCAGAATAATTACTAATATGTTTACACCTGGAATAGATAACCTTTTCAAGTTCAAGTTCCTCCTGATCCGCTCAAAGGGGTGGTGCTACCTTGATTCCGAGAAATTTTGTGCTGATTTTACCCAAACATGCATCAGCAGCAGAGGATTAATTGTGTAGCCATTCCCTTTCCAACTAGATCTTCCAATCTGGAGGGGCAACCTCCGTATTATACAACCCACTCACGGGTCATTGTTTCAGGCTATGTTTACGTGCGTCATGGCTACCATGACTAGCCCCTCTCAGATCCTCGTAGATGCACCTCATGTATACGTTACTTTGGTGGATTCACCATATGCCGGTTGTCGACCAGGGCTTTTTTTCGTCTCCCCAGTGACGCATTGACGCACCAATGGCTCGGATTTTTGTTGCACGCGCTAATCGTAAGTCCACATTGTTTCCCGATTGGTGTTCACTCGGGTTGGGTAAGTATTTGCATCCATCTCTTCTCACCTTCCTTGACACTTTCTTTGATAAGGCATAAATTATTCATCCAGCCGGCGCCTTCATAATAGGGGTGTTTCTAGGTCTTGACGTGAGTCATACTTTTCCCGCGACTCCCCCAATATCATGTGAGCTGGTATTGACAAACTTAGATACATCTCTAGCAAATCATCATATCGACAAGAAGTTCGGTTTGCGTGATGGACGATCTACACGTTGGACATCAACTGTTATTGTTGTAACAATGGAGGCACTAAAATCAAGAGCGGCCCAGACCATGAACTTGCGTAAACCAACAGTTAAATTTATCGCCATCAACGCTGGACCCTGGTCCACAACACAAGCCCACTATAACCCGACTTGAGCTTCTGCCCCGTGCTTCACGTAGTTGGCACAAAAAAATTGTCAGCCCGCGTACATCTGATAATCAGAAGTCTATTGATTAAGGTTTGATTTCGTCCCTTTTGCTACCATTTGGAAAAATCACGTTTCAATCATCGTTCATTGGTATGTCAATTCGTTGGGTCTGATCCTTTGTCGTCGGATTGTTTTACACGGATAATAGGAAGACGAGAGAAGACAAAGAGTCAATGGAAAATCATGCATACCCTACGAGTCTAAAGTGAAAGTTGTGTCCAAACCACCCGATGTCGCGGGAATAGCTTTCCCCCACAGCTGGCACGTTGTCATTTAACAACAACCAAAACTCGACAAAACCAAGAAATTCAATTTAGAGACCTTCCCACAATGTTCACTTAACGTAGGTCTTTACTCCATTCAGTGCTCCCGACGATACTTCCACGGTGACACGAATAGACACACTTCAATCACGCTGCAACTCGTCCTTGAAGGTCACCGGGAAAATGTTTTAGAAGCCGAAGTGCCGCCAGAGTCCTAATCACACGATGATAAAGTTAAACGTGCAGAACCACCGATCGACTTTCCTGGAAACGTGACGTCAAATTCCGTTGCCAGGATCCCAGTTACTCCCCCCCGCAACAAGTGTTTGCTGTCGCTGTCCTGAATACTATCATTTGTAGCTTACAATAATGCGTATGGCAACTTCTGATAATGCACTATAATGGCATAGACACTCGAATTGCCAAAATACCCTTGGGATCCTGACTTGTACATTGATCGCCCCAAGTCATGGCCGGCTTATGGGGATGATAAAATTATTATTGGATTCCTTTATTAAATATGCTCTTTGTTTATATATTATAAAGATCGTGTGTCTATATACTATTAAGCCAGCCGATAATTCAGTACCATAAACAATTACAATGAGTGTTCTAGGCAGATTCTCGTACGATTCCCCACCAAGCTGACGTGATCTGCCAGTAGCACATTGAGAACCCTACAGCCCCCTGATTAAGCCTATGCATAGAGTCCTGGAGTGCCCACACCGGAACGCCACATATGCGCCCTAAACGCTGGTGTGTCCAACAAAAACCATCACACTAGGATAACTACCACGGCAGAGGCCCTTTTCGAGGTAGAGATGCGCCAAGTTTTGTTTTCACTGGTTAAACATTAGAGCGGTTAACCATTATCAGAAACCTGGAAGCCTTATGGAAATTGGACGGACGAACATTGACCGTGGATCAGATCAGACCAACTCTTCCACATTTCTAATCTTGCTCCTGTTAATCTCATGGCTCTGTACGTATATATTTGTTATGACAGGAGAATATAACTGGAAGGTAATAGAGCGATACTCACATCCATGCGATCCATTGGAATGTCGTTCGTCCAAATTTCCCTTTCGATACTGACGGCGACGGCTGTTTCATTCTTCCTTAAGCGTGAGGCTACTCCTGGGATCCGCATTCGATGTGTTTTCTCGACAGGAATTTGACCCGAGCTTCCCAAGTGATATGAATTTACGACATTGGAAGAAGTATCATTGCGCCCATTCACGATGGCTAGTCTGCTATTGAGTGTAGTAACAAGTGTATTTGAGTACAATTTCCCCAGTATCAGGGCAGGCGCAACGTGAAAATTGTGCTCTGGAAAGGCAAGGAATAATGCAACGTCGATAATTGCAACGGCCGCTATTGAATGGATTTGAGCATGCCAATCAAAGGGAAATAAATGGTCAGAGAATACCAGTCAATGAGCCCGTTTCAATTGTTAAACGCATGATTTTCGTCACAAGTGCCTGTGTAGCCTTAAAACTCGAAGCTCTCCTCCATAGCTGGAAAAGAGGATTAGCCAGGTTGTTAAATACAGATCCAGCACTTACGAAATAGACCAAGAAGGCAGCAATGATGATATCACAGATTGCACTTCCAACGAGCCATATCTATATCAGAGTAGGCTCCATTACTCTACACAAGATCTTCTAAGGTTGACTTACCGTTATACTTGTGTGGGCCCGAGCTTGTAGCACTGTCAAATCATGTAATTGCAGGGCCTTTACGCCGCTTACAATAGCCCCGATGCCTTGCATTAAAGCCAGCTTTGAGGTGTTCAGAGAAATGCCACAATCACCGTTGTCAGAGTACCCACCAGTATTATCATGATTCCTGCCATTTTCGAACCCGATAGTACGTAGATTTGGCGAGCGAAGTAGATCTGAACTGTACAGCTTACTAGTCATGGGATCAATCTTTAAAGTGATGAGAGTTGTGTGAGATATACGCACCTACTGCTGCCAGTATAGGGCCATCAAGCCAGGTAAGCTGTGGGTTCTGGACAGCTGCAAGATTTCCGAATCCAGTGGCAAATATTGTGAAGATATCATGTGCGATGAGAATTGACTGGGCAGTTTCTACTAGAAGTAAGCCATAGACCAGGCCTTTCAACATCGCACGATCTTTTGGGAACGCAATGTAATAGTAGTCTGGACAAAAGGTGGTATTTAGATACCGACCGAGCATTGTACAGGGACTGACCACGTACAGGTTTGTACACACAGACCTCCGTAGAGGCACCAATTTAAAATGCATCCCAAAAGCTGGCGATTTTTAATCAAGATCTATAGTATTGTGCATGTATAGTACTCACCAGAGGTCCAGTGCTATGGGTCATAACTTGTGAGGTCGAGGCAGTGCAAAGATTATATTCAAGTACCTTTTGCTAATATCCGCAGGAATAGGCATGGTAGTGTCAGCCATGTTGGCGTAGAACGGATACTAGAGGTGCTGGATTCCAGTTGTTCCGATCCCCCTTTAATAAGGATCAGGAGTATTGATCAAATTTCTATAAGTGTATGTAAATAAGCCACGTTGGGAAGCGATTAATCGTGATAAGGCAACCCATCATGATGTCCTCGCGCTCTGGGAACGCCGATCTTGCTTGTCCGATTAGTGTTTGAGCGAGGTACACTTAAGCTTTGTGTGATTATCTCTTGACTGATGTGACGAGCCCTCTTTGGTTATCATATTCTATCCGCTCAAGTTGAAAGAGCTGGATGAGTGCATGTTCAAGTTCAGGATGTTATCTATAGATACAAATCCATGAGTAATCGAAACCAATTAGATGGTATTTAACCGTTATAGTACACGTTGGTTTCAGAGAAACCACGTTACATCTTGTCATGCATGCACAAGATGACTGTAGATCCGCTGTTTCGGCGTGAGGAACGATGTATTTTTAGCTCAGTCTTGCCTCTCTTTGACATCTTCTCCGTGGGCCTACTGCGTTAAGCCCAATATTTGGATCCCGACCGGTTTCACCAATTTATGGAGACAGTGTGGGTTAAATTTCTCATCATGCCTTCTTCGCTATCTTATCCTGAAACGATGAGGAATGGTTCTGTAGTTATGGTGCCGACTCTCTGGCCACCCAGCGCAGTAGTGTGCAGTAGGTGAGCTGTGCGCGTAACCTGCCATAACAATATTCCAAAGAATCATTTAGTCAGGATATCATCAGGATTTTATTGATACAGATTATACCCATTGAGTACTATGAATACGCCGTTCTAGTTCTGAGCTGAAGGCATTTTCCCTTTCCACAGGATATCGACCACTTCTCTCTAGGGCATCCGGATTTCTCACACTTTCGCCGTTGTTCAACTAATCCGTATTTTATGAGACGAAAGGCCGCTGTAGTCAAAATTTTGCCGAAAGTGGGATGGTTGTTCTGCCTTTATTATTGTTTATTTTGTTCATTTTCATCACTCGAAAAGAAATTTTCCAATGAAAAACGACTGAAAGGATCGTTTCTTCAATTATCGTACCTGCCTCATTTTCATATTTTTTGCAATTAAGCAAATTCGCCACAGCTCCGTACTATCAAAAGCAGTGTGTTTCGCGCCTCGAAACCTGTTGGTGAGAGTTCAACCATCGTCAACATGGCAACTTTGAAGACTCCAGCTGGTTTCGTGGAGACCGCCTGATCACATAAATTTTCGACAAGTCGACCTCGCACTTCAAACTTTTTTGGACAACTGAGGCCCTATCCTATGTATCAATCCTAGTAGTCTAGAAACAGGATCAGCATGTGAAGGACCAATCCTAATACGCCACTTTCCTCCAATGGAAGTCGACCCAGATGTCAATTATTGCGAAATAGAAACGGGGTCAGGCGGATACCGAGAAGCAATTGTATGGGATTGTCAATATTCACTCAATGCGAGTGTGTGGACTGTTCGGAGGTGGTATATCAACTTCAAGTTTTATGGGATGAACGATATACGCCTCAAAAACTAATACACATTGGGTAAGGATGTTTGCGGCTGATACGGACTGCTTATCCACTTGGCTCCGAAGAGAACGAAATTCTAATTTGAACGGATGGAGCACATACCCCCAGCCACCACAAGTCTTCCACATAAGGTCCTCTTTGCTTTGGGCCCCCTCCGGGCCTAGGAATCTGTGCCGAAATGTTTTGTTCCACATCACCCTCATAATGCGGCCAAGCCATCTTTACATATAGAATATGTTCGACACTTTGGTCACATCGCACCATCCTTCCCAGCAAGTATTCGAAAGACGACAAGCAAGATCCCTTATTTTTCCTTTTTCCAATAACGGAGTCTCAACAGTTATTAATTTCAGTTCGGCTTCTACTTACAGTTTTTTTTTCCGAAGCCAATTGCATTGACCCATCAACAATTCATTGATGTTAAAAAAAACTGTAAGCCCAGGGCCTCTACCTTATCATTCTGATCTTTGCTCAACTCGGGTGTAATTAGGCTATCACCTTCTCGTGTTTTCCATCAGATACCCAGTCCGCAAGGGCGTATGTAAATCCTGATATGTTTCCAAACACCTCTTATGATGCTCTCATCCTATGTTCCAGCCCGTCGGGCCAAGCGTATGGCTACAAATTCTTCTTGACTGAACAACAAGGGTTAGTTACTTCCTACACGTAGTTGTGATTTAGGGGATCTGGTCAAGTTGTCCTAATTTGTAACTATTAAACATCTAGGCATCTGTATTAAAATTTTGACCTAGCCGGTTATATTATTATTCTTTCTCTTCGTCCGTTGTCTTGATGTGCGAGGTCCAAAATTTCCACCTAGGTCATATCCTTTCAACGGGTCGCGTGTGTAAGTCTTCTTGGCACTTCTGAAATCCTCTTTGGACCCACCTATCTGGTCGACGAATCACACATTCGATGTCAATGGCCATGTCAGCCGTGACTGCTGTCGCAGCGGGAGTACTAGAATCAAGACGACTTGACTGATGGTTTAGTGAGTAAAAATGACTGAAAGTAGCCTTCACGTATGGTTCACGTCCTACGCTTCTTGCAAAGATTTCACAAAAAATAACACTCCGCCGATACCCACGATGGCCCCTCCCACATTCACACCGTTTGCATCACCATTTTTCCATCATTAGGCTTAACAGTGATGGCCGCCGCAAACCCAGTGCTCTGATCTGATGCGTGGTCCTCGAGATGTTTTGTACCTATATCCTAAATTGTGTGTTCACATTATCACAGGTCGATCTGACATGCCGAACAAATAACTTTCAACGATGTTCCCTCCTTCTGAAGACTGTTCCCTGCTAAGAATCATGCACAAAACAGGGAAAAACCGTTGGTTCCAATTACGTTTTTATTAGATGCTTATCACGAGACATCGGGATGCTGGGCCCTGAGGCCTGAACCTTAAAACTGGTCAACGGCTCCGATTTCGGGCCTGATGTTGTTTATGCCTATGCTCTGTAAGCTGATTTAAGGAATAGGGGGCCCGGAGAATTTTTCGGGAAGAAAACTAAGGACTCTCGGGGCTCTTAGAATATCCCTCCCATAATGCCACCTTAAGTTCTCACCAACATGCGAGCAAGCTGATACAATAATAACATGAATCGGCACCGGATTCCATGTAATGCCCGATGTCCGCCGATGATATATATGTACACTTTGGGTCTCATATCACGAGAGAAAGTAGTATTATTGAAGCGTCTGTCGTGTCGAAAGAAGCTGCGTGGGGTTGTCGAGACTGATACGAATTGCGGCGTGGGCATGCAATTTCGCCCTCTCGCACAAGTTTTACGGTATGGAAAATAATGTGACATTTATGGTATCAGTCAAGCTTCGGAGAACTAACACCCGGATTTCTGTAGAAATGGGTAGGAATTTGTCTGTTAGGTGGGTTAGGCCAAGTCTTCCATGGCTTTCACTTTATTCCTTGTACTTTCTTGGTCCTACAAAAGATTATAATCATGTTGACTGATGAGAAAAAATCAAGGGAGACATACATCCAAGCGGTCCATTGGGATGTTATTTGTCCAAACTTCTCTTTCGATATTGACGGTAACGGCCGTATCGTCTCTTTTCGAGCGCGGGTTAACACCCGGGATACGCATCCGTTGATTGCTGCTGACGAAATTTTGCCCTGTATTCTCGAGGCGATAGGAATTTAATTCATCCGAGGTATTGCTGCGACTGTTCACAATGAGCAACCTGCTGTTGAGAGTGGTAAGGAGTGTGTTTGAATATAATTTCCCAAGTATCAGGGCGGGTGCAACATGGTAGCTGTTTTCCGGAAAGGCAAGGAACAACACAACATCGACAATTGCGATAGTTGCTAATGTGTACGATGAGCCTGCAAATAACAGTTGAATTATTTAGGGTTTACCTGTCAGCGTACCAGTCTCGATTGTTAGGCGCATGAGTTTTGTGATGAGCGTTTGTGTCGTCTTGAACCCTGTGGTTTTCCTCGAAAGCTGGGTAGAGCGTAAATTATTAGTACCTAACCAAAAAAATACGTGTACACTCACGAAGTAGACCAAGAAGATTGCGATGATTATATCACACACTGCACTTCCAACGAGCCATATCTGTTTTGAAGACAGGTATTGGAATTCCTACGATGTTCTATAGTTGACTTACCGCTATAGTCGTGTGGGCTTGGGCTTGAAGCACATTTAAATCACCTAGTTGTAGGGCCTTCACGCCACTTATGATGGCGCTGATACTCTGAAGTAATGCGAGCTTAAAGATCTTCAGTAAAGCGCTTCTTTGGATTTTCATTTGTAGTATTTACCAGCACTATAGTGATCCCAGCTAACTTTGAACCCGAAATTGCGTAGATTTGGCGAGCAAAGTATATCTGAACGGTGCAACTGGCTAGTCATAGGGCCTACTCTTAGAGTAGTTAAGAATTATGAGAAGTCGTGCGTACCTATGGCTGTCATCACAGGGCCATCGAGCCAGGTGAGGTGGGGATCACTGGCAGCCACAAAGTCTCCAAATCCAAAAGCAAAGAAAGCGAAGACATCATGTGCAATGAGAATTGATTGGACAGTTTCAACCAGAAATAAGCCATAGACTAAGGCTTTCACCATCGTGCGGTCTTTCGGAAACGCAACATAATAATAATCTTTGAAAATAATGCAGCATTCGGTTGATTACGTAGCAAAGTCGTCTATAAATCATGTACTCACAACTTTGCACACATAATCCTCCGTAGAGGCCCCAATTCAAGATACTTCCTAAAAGCTAGTCGCTTTTAACAATCTTTTCAGACCGTGTAGATGTTCGAGGCTCACTAGAGGGGCAGTACTGATGCCAACCAGTTTTATAAGACCATAGCACCCAAAAAAAAAGGGTACTTTACCTTTTAGCGATCTCAGAAGGAGTGGGGGTCGTCGCGCTGGCCATGTTGAGATTTAAGGAATGCACGCCAATACCTGTTTAACAAGATCCCGAGGTAATGGTTAACTTTCCGGAGGTGTATATAAGCTACGTATGCTCTAGAGATTAAGTTAGGTGAAAATCATCCCGGTGATATGCATTTATGCCACGGGTACGACGTGACGTTCCATGTTAAAATGTTACAGAATGATGGAGCCGTTTCTATATGGCGCTTCATGACAGGATCACGATAGAGCATGGATCAGATTGTGCACGGACAGGGGTTGTGAGGAAGGTCCACTGTTAACGGTAAGTAATCGCTCGATGGTCTTCGACTAGTTAAAATTATCTAGGTAGCGTGGACAAAAAGAAGTGGACACTAACTGATACCGAGAATCCGAGAGTCTCATGATCGGGGAGCAGGGCATGTATTTGATCATGCTGCAATCCCACCAAGTAGATTTAAGTGTCACGTAATTGGACGAATGTACGTTAGCTCCAAAGTAATGGTATTCGGGTTTGTGATGCGTTTGTCATACTCCGTTAGAAGGGCTCTAGATCTGTAGAGGTTATTTCGACGTGGGGATCGGTTCTCAAGACTACACTGGAGTTGTAGGCTCCCAGTGGGTCCGTTTGAATCATTGATGTCTCCACTAGTACCAGAATGATAAATTGTGGTGTCTCGAAACGTAATAGATACGACTTGCCCGCTAGTACTTAAGGTAGTGGTCTGAGTGCAAAAGATTTCTGTTTGGCCATGTTACTTGGACAACTGATTGGAAATCCTAATGGGGCATGGACTTCCCTCACTCTCGCTCTTACTATGCCTCGGAGAAGAGAAGTTAACGGTGTCGTCTGAGCTTCATCAAGACTTGCCAGATACTCCCTGCCGCCGGCTTCGTTTCATGGGGTTTCTCGGCCAACACGACATTCTGCGCCTTCCTGTGATGGTGATTGGCATACCAATCTATCACAGTCTATATTTTCACCACAAGAGAACGAGAGTGCATCCGTCAATCTCTTCGACTGTTGGAAGGAGGCCGTGAGGAAGTCTAACAGGATTGATGTGGTCTGATCAGAAGATGGGAGTGTGGGATCAACTTCTCAATCCAGCGTGACGGGTAGAGTCAACTAATAACGGATATGGGTGATATCAATGTTCAAATCAGCTTTGACTCATATAAAAAGGCTCCTTGACTATTGATTCGACTTCAACATTATGCCTATTGTCACTGCTGCTCAGTTTATTTCGACCAAGTTCGACTATATCATCGTAGGGGGTGGTACCTCGGGGCTGACACTTGCTGCCCGGTAAGTGCTGAGGCCATACTATTAAACCTGTTTCCTAACTGTAACACAGGCTCTCCGAAGACCCAAAAGTAAATGTGGGCGTTGTTGAGGCCGGTGGAGATGTATTCCATACCCCACAAATCGACATTCCTGGTGTGTATCTTGTGCTTCCGATTCGCATTGTGGCTCACTACACGAAACAACAGGAATGATGGGAAGTTTAATCGCTGACCCCACTTATGATTGGTGCTTTCCCTCTGTACCCCAAACCCACTCCCACAATAGGGTTGTACTTCAGCCTCGTGGAAAGGGCCTTGGGGGATCGACTCTGGTAACGTATACTTAGCGCCGGTATGCTTGAGCTGACGATCTGACGTCAATGTATGTTATAGATCAACTTGATGGCGATGCTCAGGCCCTGCAAAGATGAATTTGATGTTCTCGAGGAAATCGGCAATAAAGGGTGGAACTGGGAATCACTTCTCGCGTGCATGAAAAAGGTTGTTCCCATCTTTTGATTTGACGTGCGCAATCGCCTCATAATAGTCATCGCAGAGCGAAACGGCTATCCCCAGCAATCTTTCCCCAGAAGTGTCTCAAGAATTTGCAGTACCTTCCGACTATGTCCCTCACGGCACTCAAGGTAATTTAGCATTGACTGTGTTAGATCGCTCGGTATTGACCTTAGCTACCAGGACCGATCATCAAGTCATTCCCATTCAGGTGGTCTAAGCTCCATAGTCTCGTAGTAGATACTGCGGTGGCTCTCGGGCTCCCTAGAACATTCAAGACTGTACGTTCCTTAAGCTTTAAATCTTGTATTAGATGTTCATATTTTGGTATAGGGCAGTGGCTCCACCGTCGGCGTCTCTTCTTCCTTCAAAAGTGTCAACCCTAAAACAGCAACACGCTGCAGTTCAGCCTCAAGCTATTATGAACCTAATGCGAGCCGTCCAAATCTGCTCGTACTTACTCATGCACATGTTACCAAGGTACCTTGATTGATGTCCAGGCTAACTTTAGTAAATATTGAACCAAATTTTGTCTAGGTTATTTTGCAAGCCGAGAACGATGGGTCCCAGAGAGCGGTTGGTGTAGAATTTTCGATTGGCGGTACCCGATCGTCCGTTATTGGTGTAAAGAAAGAAGTCGTTCTCTCTGCTGGTGACAACACTCTCCTCTAATGTCGAGAAAGAAAAATTACTCACATTTCCCACAGGGACCTTCCAAACTCCTCAAATTCTTGAGCTCTCGGGTATTGGAAACCCCGATCTTTTAGCCAAACACGGTATTGCCTCTGTTATTAATTTACCCGGAGTTGGCGAGAATTTGCGTAGGGCCTGTTAACCTCACCATAGCGAATATCACTGACTTGATCCTCAGAGGATCACATCTCAATCCAGTCAATTGCCGAGGTTGATTCTAGCCACGAAACCCTCGAGGTCCTCGCCGACCCCGAGCAACTCAAGCTTCATACCGAACTTTAGTGAGTTTCAATGTCGATAAAATGGATCTAACCTGACAGGATCCTAGTAAAACTCAGGAGGGTCTCTTTACAACAAGTGCAGCTGTCGGATTCCTATTCGCATCCGCGGAACAGATAGGATCCAAGGACAAGGTTTCGCAATGGCAAGCCCAAGCAGATGTTCATTCTGCGAAAGCAATGGCAGCAATTAGTGACCCTACGTTGAAGGAGGGCTTGAAAAAGCAATACGATATTCAGAAACGTTGGTTTTCGGACGTAGAGCAGCCCCAAGCCGAGTACTTCTCCTTCTACCAGCACGTTAGGATCATGCTGATCATAATATTTTGTTAGAATAATCTTAGCCACAGCACAGTGGCCTAACCCTGATTTGATTCCGACCCCGGGGAAGCGATATGTCACCATGTTTACTGCCCTGTTGCACCCACTGTCCCGTGGAAGCGTCCATATTAGCTCTTCGGACCCGATTGCTCACCCAGCTATCGATCCGAACTATTTCGGCCATGAGGCTGATCTTGACCTCTTTGTGGAAAGTCTAGAACTCACGCTCAAGATTTACGAAACGCCACCTTTCGCTGAGACGTACAGGGGCTTGGTAATCCCCCGTCCAGAAGCCCTGGAAGGTCTGAGTAAGGAGGAACGAAGGAATTATCTCAAGAGTTACATCAAGGACAGATGTAGTCCTATCTGGCATCCCGTAGGAACAGCATCGATGCTGCCTCGCGAACAAGGTGGTGTGGTTGATTCTAAGTTGAAGGTATATGGGACGACCAACCTGCGAGTTGTGAGTAAACTACCATCTTTTGAAGCCTGTGATACTCAATATGTATTCAAGGTTGATCTTTCTATTCTCCCATTGGTTTGTGACGTCAATGCCCTTCGTGTATTCAAAGCTCATTATTTTTCAGGAATTATCAACCCATCTTCAGACAACGGCATACGCTGTTGGCGAAAAGGTATGTTGCATATTCAGATAAACTTTTGGCCGCTCCGCTGATACGCTTTTCTTGTCCAGGCAGCTGAGATATTTAAGACTTTGGTTTGAGCAACGTAGAAGGAATGTGTATGTATTTATAGATCATATTGAACATAGATTTGGGTGTTGTTGTCAGTACATGTTATTGACTGAATAGTATCTGGGACCGTGTTTTCCGCAAGAATTTAAACGAGATAAATCTAAATTACATCAGATATTAGGGATGCTTGCTTCAGTCATACAATGTTAGCATGAACAACAGTGTCAGTTTGAGACGTCAAGCTTTGTGTGAATTTGGTTACCCGGGCCAGGTGCACGTGCTTAGTAAATTTGCTCAGGAGAGTAAGAGGGAACACGTTATGTTCACGTGTTTCGCGTTTTCTGTGTCACCCCGTGGGACTCACACCTCCAGAAAGGGAAATTCTGCTGACAGACGCCCACAGCTGTTGGGTGTCTTGCCAAATCAATATAGCGTCATGATGAGTAGAACGATCCGTCATGCAACCCAAATCCTTCTTTCTCATTCATCTAGCCCTTCTGCCCGTCTATATAACCCTAGCCATTTACTTTGATCTCGTCCCACAACCCCTCAGCGACAATCTGTCTACTCTATTCCGTCTTGCAAAAGCAAACGCTCTAAAACAGCGCCAGCGCATCTTATCTGTTCCTTTGTCTACGACCACTGCACCCCATTCGAAACCAAACTTGGAAGTCAATATGACGGCTATAAAGTTTGCCCCACGCCGTAGTGAAGAACGAGGACATGCCGACCATGGTTGGCTCAAGACGTTCCATACATTCTCGTTTGCTATGTACGTCGTTGTATAGCGCCGTTTGTATCTAATGTATCTAACAGCTGTTTCTACCATCTTATAGGTACCAGGACAATAAACATGAGCAATTTGGACCCCTCCGTGTTATCAACGAAGATCGAGTCGCACCACGCACAGGCTTTGGTACACACTCACATCGCGAGTTCGAGATTTTCTCATATGTCGTCTCCGGTGAATTAGAACAGTTAGCCCTACCCATCCTACCTTCTATTTTCCTCAGAACTCACACATATATTTGTCCGTCATTAGTAAAGACTCCATGGGAAACACTGAAATCCTCAAACGAGGGTCGCTCCAGATGACCTCTGCGGGCACTGGGATCTCGCATTCAGAGAAGGCACACGGCTCTAAATCCGTGCATTTTCTTCAGATCTGGTCCCTCCCACACACTCCACGTCTCCAGCCCAAGTACTTCACTCGTGAATTCACAGACGCTGAAAAGAAAGACAACTGGCTGCGCATTGTTGCCCCTGTTGGGGGAGAGGGTGTCTCGATGGATAGGGAGGCACCCGGACCTGCACCGGTACATAGTGCTTTGTCACTATATGCAACGATCATCAGCGAAGGGTCCACATTGGAGAAAGGGATCGAAGGGAAGAAGGGATACGTCCATGTTGTTCAGACAAGCAAATATAACCCTGGGAAAGCGGAGGGGGCCAGCGTGAAGATCAGAGGTGGTGGGGAGGAGCTGGTGCTAAGGGAAGGCGATGGGGTGTATATGGATATACAAACACATGGCCAGAAGTTGGTTGTTGAAAATGTTGGGAGCGGGACAGCAGAGGTGTTGCTTTTCGACATAGAGTAGATGAGCATTTTTAGAATTCGTCTCTGGGACTATGTCCGTACCTCTTTGCTTGTCATGTAAATGTAATGTACTATTTTGTAATTTTACATCTCGAGCCATCGCAGCACATTATCCTGTTGTACCAGCTATCGCCGCTATTGCCATTAATTCCGTCGGATTTGCTTCAAATTTTGCTGACTAATCGACCTTAACTTCGTACATACACACATGTGTTTGTGCTCAACGCGAAGGTTGCCGGAATACGCATCGTGACGAATACTGACCATTGAGAGAAGTTAGAATACTCTTTTCCGAACGCCCACGACCCATCATGCTCTCGTCAGTGAAGACGTTTGTCTCCACACGCCGACAGGGCCTCACAAAAGCCGCCGGAATTGTGGGAGGGCTCTACCTCGTACGACAATATATCACAGACCGGCTCGATGAGGTCAAGAACAGACTCGAAGAGGAGAAGGTCGCTCGTGATGTGTGCGTCTTCTTCCTCAGTGGTTTCATAATTGCAATGGCGTCGATTGATTTGTGATTTTATTGTTATTACAGGTTGAAACGGCGGTTCGACCAAACGCAGGAAGATATTTCGTACACGGTCCTAGCACTGATCCCGACGTTGGCAGAGCAAGTACTGGGGCAGATGGATGTGGAGGGGCTAACGAAGGAGCTGCAGAGCCGGTCGAGGGCGCGGAAGGCGGCGCGTGCTCTGGGCCCGGGGTCGGGGTCGGGGTCGGGACAAACACATGAAGAAACACAGGTACAGGAGCAGGCACACGAAGGGGAGGGGTCAAGGCCTCCTTCGAGTTTGGCGTCGAGTGTGGACGTTGTGGGCCGCATGAAAACGGCGTCGGAGGCGGGGTCGTCGCTTACATCCTCGTACCATGTTGCGGAGCGCAGTGAGGGTGCGAGTGAGTCGGTGGATGGTGTGTCGGCGTCGGGGGTGGGGTTAGGGAGCTGGGTAGAGGCTGGGGCTGCACAAGGGCCTTTTTCGAATGTGGGTGTGGAAGTAAGGGAGTTGGTGTTGAATGGTGATGCGCTTTCAGTTACGGAGTCGGCCATGGTAAGATGTCTTATTTTTGATATTAAGGGGACTGGCGTAATG
The DNA here is from genome assembly GCA_015584075.1 of Collybia nuda. Lineage (NCBI taxonomy): Eukaryota > Fungi > Basidiomycota > Agaricomycetes > Agaricales > Clitocybaceae > Collybia > Collybia nuda. The sequence goes on from MU150289.1 coordinate 201,489, forward strand.
TTAACGGTGTTTTTCGTAGACGGATAGCGTGATGAGCTCATCGTTCACTTCCGACGCGAGCAGCACACGGACGACAGCAGACCTTTGGAACGAAGTCAAAATACTAAGTATGTATCCCATGATAGATTCCAATATGCCCCTGATACCGTCCCACCCCCACCAATAGCATTCACCCGTACACTCACAACGCTCTACTCAACGACCCTACTCTCCCTCTTTACCGCACTCCAACTAACCCTCCTGGCGCGGTCCAAGTACGTGCAGTCCATCATTGCAAAAGAACGCGACGAGCGTATGCGAGAGACGCTCGAGGCGCAATTTTCAATCGCGAATATCTTGTTGGGACGCACAGCAGGGCTAGAGGAGTTGATGTCTGGGGATATGAGCTCGCTCCTTGGGGATGAGGGTGGGGATGGAGAGAATGAGGTGATAAGTGAGGAAGTGGAGAGCATGTTTTTGACAATGAGCTGGTGGATGCTGCACGTGGGTTGGAAAGATGTGGGTGAGCGTGTACGGCGCGGGGTGGAAGAAGTCTTTGACGGGTACGTTTCCTTCCTTCGGGTTGATTTTGGCGCTCACGAAAAAGTATAAAGAGTGTCTCTGAAGAGCAAACTTGCGGCAATCGATCTTCATCGTCTCGTGGGCGATGTCCGTCGAAGAGTAGAGCATGAGGTGACTTTTGAGGGCCAAGAACGGCGAATAAAGTAACCTTTTCGCATATATTTCATCATGACATATTCACATTGCGCATACAGTTTCCTATCATCCCTACTTCCATCAACACTCGAGACAGTACAGCACGTCCTCACGCAAGGTGGGTTCCCCTCCAGACCACCCTATACTCACCTCGACCTCCTCGAATTCGACGACGCTTCCGTCGCTTCCTCCCTCTCCCTTTCCCTTCCACACTCCCATCCCCCTACCAGCCCCTCTCCTACACCCCTCCGCCTCAACCTCTCCGGACACCCAACCCCACCACCACTACACCACAACCCATCCTTTGCTGCCCTCCTCGCAGAGACCCACACGACTATCACCTCGCCAGACTTTGCACACGTCCTTGAGGCGTGTCTGGATCGTGCAACAGGCGTACTGGTTGCGGGGCTGGAGCGCGAGGTTTTCGTGAGCTCGTCGGACCCACCGCCTGCCCCTGGAGAACCAGTAAGGATTAGGCTGGCAGGGATGTTGCCGGGCTTGGCGAGATGGAGCGAGCGAGCATTGTGTGGGTTGCCAAATGAGTTGGTTGATGTACGTGTTTGCCCATTCTGTTAATAGCTGTTACCTGACCTATGTTGTGTGATTGGCAGAGCCTGCTGGATTTGAGAGAGGTAGAGTGCCTTTCGGCGATCGTGTTTGCGCGGTTTGAGGAACGATTTCGGTGAAACCGCGTAATTCGGGGTGTAGGTGTGTTTTGGAAAACCTGTCAGTAAAGCGATGACAAGTGGTTGTGAATGCGCTACAGTCCAGTGCGTCGTCGCACTTCTCCGGAGAGATCCTATGAAAAAATATAGTTGGATCACTCAAGAGAAAGGTCATCCGCGATTTTGGAATCGGTTCCGAAGGCCCGCAACGTGCAGGTTCTTAATTACTAGATATTCACGATGCTTTTCTTATCTCTAACAAAATAATTTCTTGACTTTGCATAACCCCGCAATGGAATTCAGCGCATCAGGACACATCACATGATACAAATATTATGTCAAACTGTTTTTGATAACTACCAACATCGTGATTCTAATCTTTCCTGCTCACCCGCCGAATCTCGCCATATTCTAGGATATACCCTCACGACCAAGTTTATGATTTTCGAGCAACCCGTAGACCCCCCTTCCCTGCAACACAATTATTCGAAGGGCAGAAGTCATGATTGCATGTACCTTTTTGGTGCAGTGGTGATATCACAGGCCAAGCCGATCGCCTGATAATGTTGCGCACCCGCCGCGTTCTCATCACCTTCACTCGCTTCCCTTCACACCATCCCCCTGGGTAAGGTAGCAAAGACCGAATTTTTACCATCAAGTGAAGTCCTGGCTCTAAAGTTCAAAGTTGCACGTGAAAACTCATCGCACCGGGAAACCTCGATCCTGGTACAGGGCCGAATTTGGCTAGCGTTCCTATTGAAATCTTTTCATAGTTCTCAGACAGCTTCTGTTGAACGGAATGATTATGTTATTGATTTTGTAGGGTCTGATTCATTCGATATCAATTTTAGCAATCTCCTGGATTCAGCCTGCTTTGGAATTGAGCCCGGGTTCGAGTTAAGTAGGGTAGGTACTATTCGTATGCTGTGTCTTAAGCTACTGACACCAATATTAGTTTTGTAGGACTGTCGTATTATTCACGGGGGGAGGGGAACCGATAACCAAAAGTTGTAGGCATCGGCGTGGTCCATCGTTACGAGCTATTAAAATAACTTCGGACTCTGCGGATCAAGTTCTATAATTTAAATTAACAGGTTCCAACTTATCTCGTCCCCCCATCCGAAAAAAGATTGAAGTCCGTTTCACAACTTCCCACAACTTTGGTTGTGTGGAGACTTCTTGAAACTTGACATTGTTTGATATGGATTTCCACTGTGTCTCGAATTTAATTTGCTCCAAAATCGCGAGCTATTTAGTTATGTGAGGCATTTCTCGTATTCTTCGTTGTCGATTTACCCAGCTAAATATGGACAAAAGGAACTTTCACCCTACTAAGAAATACGGTGAACTATGAATCAGCGGTGGTGTGGTTTGTTTCTTAACAACTATTCTAATTCGGTCCATATTTTCGCAGCTCTAGTTGCATATTTTTAGTCAATGTTTCCTAAGTCACCATCACTGCCTTCGTTGCAGGGCGCCCGACCCTCGATGGCTGATGATCAATACTCTCTTAGATAAAAAGATGCCCTCAATGGCAACCGAATGCACCTCAACCTGCCAACATTTTCTTTCATAGAAATGGCTGGTACGACAACCCCAATCCCGAGTGACGTCTTCCGTTGGTACAGTCCTTTTCTGTATATGTATAGAGAGCATTCTGATTGATCGACGCCCAGGACCTGCCCTTTGGTATGCATCCAGCACAAATACTACTTTCTCATCACTAATAATTCCCCAATAGATCGTAGGTTATTTACTGGATTATGGCCTCTATGGAGTTTTTTGCGTACAAGTGTGTGAGTGTATAGTAGTTGACGAGTCTTTATTACCACTAATTTCATATCAGATTATTATTACATGGCCTTCCCCAAGGATCGCACCATCTCCAAATGCTTAATATTTGGCCTGTTTCTCATTGAAACAGTTCAGTTAATACTTGCTACCCATGATACCTTTATGGTGTTTGTGATCGGCTTTGGAAACATGGATGCACTTTTTGAGGTGAACCTTCAATGGATCAGCGTATCTATATCAGCAGGAATAAGTAGGTTGCATTATGATTACATGTCGAGAACATAACTGTTGATCCCGCAACTAGCGAGTGGTATTGTCCAGATCAGCTTTGCATATCGAATTTATGTGTTTTCAAGATCAAAGATAGCCGGAATCATTATTACTACGGTAACTCGATTAAACCTTTGATCTTAACTCCACTTACGTTCAGTAAGGTCGCTCTACTCCAGGCGGTTTCCGCCCTTATAGTTGGTGTGCGGTTTTTTCACCTTGAAAGCTTGAAGATTAGTGATCCAAAATCCGATATCCCTAAAGCCGTAAGCCCTATCACCGTCCTGGCCGCTATGTACTATATTCATTGCAAATTCTTATGATAGTTATGGTTCGTGGGGAGCGCGGTTTGTGACGTTATTATTACAATCTTTTTGACATACTTCGTGAGTCCATACCTAATTCCAAATTATTTCATCTCATTTAGTACGACAGCTCTCTCGACAACGCACAGATATCAGAGCTACCCAGAAACTGATAACGAGAGTAACCCGCTTGACAATTGAGAACGGCTTCTTGACAGGCAATAATGGTCCTACCTACAACTACATAAATGCTCATAGTTTTACTAGCGGCCGTTGCCACACTCGCCTGTATTATGTGCCTCCTGTTCCCCGGTACCAATTACCATGTCGCGCCTGCACTATTGCTCGGAAAGCTATACTCGATCACGTTGGTCACTAGCTTCAACTCTAGGCTTCGTATAGTCAATGGCCGTGATGATGTTTCAACAGATATCGTCAGTTCCATGCGAGCTGGGGCAACTTGGCTGGATAATGATACTCAGCCCGACAATATGTTACATGTCGGTTCAAGGAGGAGTGGTGGACAAGTTGTTACTGTAGATATACATAGCAATTCTTGGGGAAATGCCACCGGAACGGACCAGTCAAAAGTAGGTCTTTTTTGGAAATGACTCTCACAAAGGAACTAATCAATGTTTAGGAAGATGAAGAGCCCGGGCCAGGGGATTTAAAATTTCTAAGTACACGACATGATTAGTGATCGCTCTTTAAAACCCAACATATTCAACTACTCGTTCACTGTGGTCTATCTCTTAGGGTGACACAAGCTTACTTACTGGTTATGGGGGGCCTGTGTATGATTATATTTATATGGCTCTTTTACATTTGTATAGTACATAGTTGTAAATATATAGTTGTAGAAGGGCCCCATCTGATATATCTTCAACTCGAAGACTCGGATTCAACTTCTGCTAGTGCGGACTGCAAGTACATTCCGAGTTCTATTTATAAAAAGAGGTTCTTTCCGTTTGGTGGACGCTTTGAAACCTTAATCCTTCGCAAAAATAGAAAAATTTTCACGTGACTTTTCAATATTTCTGATTTTTACACTCATTTCTCATTGTACTTTGCTCTCACACTTCACACACTTTGTTATACAATAGCTATCTATCGATTGTCTGCAAAGAATGCAACCTTTGTGTCTTGTTTTGTCGTTATATCCTGTGTTGAGCTGAGTTACAATGTCACGTGACATTTTGTTCGGCCTGTCGGCAACGTGGTCAATATTTATTGAGTGTGTATCCTGCTGGGTTTTGTTGATATTGATGCTGCTACTAGTATTTGACTAGCGTTGTTCCAAATGTACTGGTTTTTGCTCCACTGCGACTTCATCTGTTTCCTCCATCAAGCATCCATTTAGTCATTCCCTGCAGCACTACCTGGCATTGGTTTATATTCATGCTAGCACTGACTACTTTACAATGAATTGGAA
>MU150290.1:0-26801 GCA_015584075.1 Collybia nuda
ACGCATGGATTGCTATCCAGCAGCTCTATATTCCTGGAGTTGCTGCACTTCGGCGCCAGCGAGACCAAGCAGCGGAGGGTGGTGATCGGGTGATGGCAATGGATGTGGACTTGCTAATGCCCTCCCGCATTATTGGACTGGTCCTTTGTGATATGTCAATCATCGAGCACGAATGGACCCTGCGTCACGCACAGGCTCATGATATCCTCCACGAAATCCGACACCTACTCCTCCTCCGAACCCGCATGTACCAATCGAAGGATCGTTTCTCACGTGGCCAAAAACAACAGACTCGAAGTTCAACATTACTAAAAAGTGTTCAATCCCGGATCAATACGAACGCTACTAAATATCGTGACGTACGCGACCGGGTCTCCTCTCTATCCAGAAAACTCTGTAAAGTGGGGTGGGATGCGGCGTTACGCCCACTAGAGGATAGTGATCTTGTAGGTCTCGCAAAAGAAAGCAGAACAGGGGAAGGCTCTGTTTCACTTTCATGGATTTGGCTGGTAGTGAATCCGGAGGGGCAGAATAATTTTGAGGCGGAAGGAGGCCAAGAAAGTACGTCATCTCCTGCGTGGGTTTTTGATCAAACCAATCTGAAAATATAGGTCTTCGTATTGAATGGTGTAAAGCCCGGGCACGCGCTCACCGTTGGCAGGAAGAGTGCCTGTTGCTCCAGGAGGAAATGCGACGGATCGAGCAGTACTTTCAATGGCAGGCCGACTGGTGGGTGGCGCGGGGGAGCGGTGCAAGTAATTCTGACCCTACAGTGACGCAAGGGATGGTGGCGTATGCCCACCGTCAAAATGATATCCGTCGTGATATGCTGGCACTATGCGTGGAAACATGGAAAGACCTTGAGGAATATAGCTCCCTGGGATCAGGGTTGCCCAACGGTAATGTTTTTCTGACGGAATTTCATTAGCTTTTTTTTTTTTTGTTCTCGATGCTTCGCAGAGCCCCATTATTGCCTCTTTTTTTCTTTTTTTTTCTTTCTTTTTTTGGGGGATCGTATGTTTTAGAGAAATAAAACAAAAACATGTAAGCTACGGACAAAAGAACATAGAATTGACCTGTCAGAAAAAAAACAGAACGGGCCTGTCAAAAGAAGCGCAGAATAAAAATAGCAAGTGGAGGTCCGAGGCCATTAGGAAACGCCCGAGATCTCTCCAAGGCCGGAAATGGCAGGGCGGGCAGAAAATATAAGATCTCCTCGATACGATAGCTAGAATGGCGGGCGTGGAATGTGTGCGAATGTGAGGGCACCGTTGTCAACAATGCCGGAGGTATATGGGTTCGATGGTAATTCAAACACCACTTCTAAACTTCCTAGCGCAAGGTAATATATAACCAATTTGTGCTAACGACCGTAATCTATATATCACGGTTGGGTGGTAATTAGCGTATGGTTATATATTATCCTGCCATCATCTGGTGCCTATTGCGTTTCAGCATGAGTATTTCTGCGATTGCGGCATTTTCGCATCGGATTGGGTTCGACAGCACTCTCTGGATGTCCGTTACGTTTTCAGAGGTTAAATAAAAGTATGTTTCATATTCAATACCGCGTCTCATATACTGAGCACATTGTGTGCTGACTACTCAAGGTACAAGAACAAGAGGCCGTCAGCAAAACGGAAAAATAGATTCCGGGTTTTTACTGGTTTCTGTCGGTTTTTTGGTTTCTGGAAACCTGGTAACCTGGCATAAATAACCCTTTGTCTTTGTTATCATTTTAGTAGAATTTTCCTGGTTTCCTGTGTTTCTTAGGTTTTCATTATTCGTATCTCAGTCAAGTTTTCGGAAAAAGAAACATAAGTTTCAAATATTGAAGTTTCGAGGTCTCTATTAGTCTCCACTCTTGAAGCTAAAATGCGCAATTGTTGATGGATGCCCTTGTCACTCGTGCTTTTCAAGGCGCTCAGTTCTGATAATGGTGCGTGAATATAGATGATTTAAATAAAGCCCTTTATTTTTATATATAGATTTTCCCTACAAAGTGCTCCATTGAAATACCATCGGTAAATTATTTCACTGTGTCCATCATTGATAGGAAGAGATCGACATCTTCAAAGCCTTAAAACATTCGGGACCAACCTTGTGCTCGAGCAGGCCGCACAGTTTAAATAACAAGCGTCGTGCAGTATCCAAGTCTCAATTAACTACGAAGAGGCTACCTGCTATACCGTCTTGTGTGGGCCGTTGCAAGCACGGCATGTCCGAGTTCGAAACCTAGGGAAAATTACATCAAGATAAGACACTGTTATGTGTAAGTGATTTAATGGTAGTCTCACATGCAAACAACTAGTACCGTGCATATATAACTGATATAACATGGTTTTCAGAACATTACTTACAGCAATCCATAAACAACCAGTCCATGTCAAAGAAGCCTAAACCTCCCCATCATGTTCTGAAAACCTTGCAGACAGTCAAATGTCATGTGAGGTATGGGAAAGAAAGGGAGGTTGCATTGAGCGCAAAACGAGGCCGCATGGACGTGGACAAGGTGACATCGCAATTCAACACGCAGATGTAAGTTTGTTTGGCAATTCTGGCTTGTACATTGCTTTCTAACATGCAAATTCACAGCTCATTTTATACCTAGTCTAGACCAAATAGCAGAATGTAGACTCATAAAAGACATGTACCCACATATTATAGATAAACTGAGTTGTTTTGTAGCAAATGTGAACAGCAAAAGCAAACAACTAGAGCAGTGGGGAACACAGTTTGCGGACGACGCAGCCCATGTGACTGGAACACTGGATGCCATGTGACGGTTACACATTGCAAGGTCCAGTGACCTCGAAAAAGGTCTAGATCCTTAACACCGCTACCGATCACGGCCATCACCGCAACGTTAGAACGAAGAATTCTGAAAATTTTGGCCCAGTCAAAAAGGTATGACCTCATTCTCAATACTTCGAACTCGGAACTCATTATGAAGATAAGGTGGGCGCCCACAGTAACATTGAAATCATTGATCCGGGGGGGAGACCATTGTGACTGTGCCAATGTAAGGTGCAACGCGCCACCAATCTTGGGCGCAGGTTTAGTGCCTCATGAACGATGTTTATCACTGGGCCGGAGCCGCTTGCAGGTGAGCTTGTTATATTGTCGAAAGTGGCTATAAATGAAGTTCCAGTTATATTTCGTTGCGTTTGAGGGAAGCGCCACTAGGTGCACAGTATCTTAAAGCAGGTTAATTGTGGTGCACCCTAGGCACTGGTAAAATGGGGATAGTGAATGCTTCACCCACCCGATCGCACGGATTCTCTTGCATACCAATACCGCTTTTATCGGGCTTTCCCCCGAACGACGCTCCAGAGATGTTTAACAAACATAAGGATATGTTATATAACCATTTATGAGACCTTGGAATAGTATTTATGTCACCACAAGTACACCTCAGTATCATAATATCACAACCTACCAGTTAAACCTCAAATTTCACAAATGAAGTTCACTTCTATCGTACTCGCCGTCCTTGTATACACCTCTTCTGCACTCGCAATTGATTGGCCTGCTGCTCCGAGTCCCCGGGAAGGACACACCCCCAGGGAACACAGTAGAGATATTGGTGCCCGAGATAGACATGTTCCCAGAGGTTACACTAGGGACCAACGTGCCTCTTATGAACTAAGCAAATAAAATATTGAGTGAGATCTGAAGTCATTCAATATGGTACAATTCTTACAACTCACTGTTTAGCAGGAGGACGGGGCTACCATTATATCTTAGGAGGGGGAAGGCGGTAGTATCGGAATGAAATCGCCGAGGGAACAATAGACACACTTTTTACGTCTCGAACGACTTATCATAACCGAACCACGAAATTATGACTTGACGTGTTGAAATGCTTATGGGATGATCAAGAGTAAACTCCCCGTTACCTCCCCTGAAAAACCGCGCATTTACTCAAACTTCTCGCAAGGAGGGAGAGATTGAGGTTTGAAATGTTTTGAGATCTGAGAGTTGCCTGTGAACATAAGTTTCTCAGTAGTTAATTAGCAGCCCTTCGATCCCACAGTACATCAGATAGTCTAAAAACAGTCGCGGTGTCTCTGGCGCCGCTCTTATGCGCTGTTCTGGTATCTACTCGGGATTGATAGGCCTGCGACTCCAATAATCGCCGTAGATTCAAGGTGCGCATTGGATATAGTCGTCGTCCTTCTGAGTCCAAGTCTAACACTTGAAAGATCGTGTAAGTTTTAATATTTAAATTCTGCGATTCTCCAGGATCTCACTATTCGTCAAGTAGGTAACGGCCTACAGTTGTTTTTTGGGGATAGGTAAGTTACATAAAGCCATCTCATATCATGATTGATTTTAGCACCGTTTGGAGGTCGTCGAAGGTTGTCCTATACTCCTGCAATTTATATTATATCATCTTTTATCACTAGAAGAGGGAGAACTATTACCCTCAACGTTCCCGATAGCTACTTTGTACTGTTTCCCTGATTCTGATCACTCTGCATAAGGACCTGTAAGTCCCATAAATGATGCTTATCATTGACGTCGTATCAGAGGCTTGAATCGTGGCGTTGAGGAACATGTGTGGAGCATCATCGCTTCCAGTAAAAAATATAATTGTCGTGGATTATGGGGTGCCACAGGAACGGCGGGCGCCCATTAGTATTGCGTACGTTTCATGGACATTTCAAGAAATTTCGATTCGGTGCAGGAGTCGTACGGTGAAACAATAAGATTGTGAACGCGTTCGTGGGAACCGCTTTTACCAAAATACACGCCACTATCAATTCAGGAAGACCTGAGTTTAAATATGTTTTCAAGTAAGAACGGTATATATAGGACTGTGAACATACCCTGCTCGTAGCTAATTCAGCACCTCTCACAAACCCTGGCCCCTTATTAAGTCATACACTCGCCATGAAATTCTCTCTCATTGCTCTTATTGCTCTCATGTACGTATCGTCGGCGTATGCGTATGCACTTTCCGCGGTATCGCGGGATAGCCACACGCCGAGGACGGATGCCAGAGACAACCATGCCTCATCCGAGCCCAAACCCAGGGATGTGTATGCACTTTCCGCGGAATCGCGAGATAGCCATGCACCAAGGATGGCTATCAGAAACAATCACGCCTCCTCCGAGCCCAAAATTCGCGATGGGTATGTGCTTTCCGCAGAATCTCGAGACAGCCATGCGCCGAGGATGGAGGCCAGAAAAAATCACGCCTCATCCGATCCCAGATCCAGCACTTGAACAATGGCTGTGAGTTTAGATGTTATCGTTCAACTTGGTTAAATCCTTACCACCTCCAAAGTATTTGGATTCGCCCATATTTCTGATGCAGAAGAGGTAATTGAGAGGGGGTAGAACACAACGTCTAAATTTATTTGAAAGTTGCTGAAAGTCGTCTCAGACTCCTGTAATTGGTTCATGTCATAATTATACCGCCTCCTTGGCATTTGAGAAACATACTTTCTGTGTCAGTAGGATTTTAAAAAATTTCGTACGATATTTTTCTGCCCCTCTTTTATCTCCAGGGTTCTGCCAATTCTGTCACTGAGCTTACACCGCAGAGGGAGGAAGCTAGCCAAGATACAAGATCACGTGGGTCAGAATGTAACATTCCGCCTTTCAATTATCCATCATTTATGCGCCACTGACTCGGAGAAAGCCTTATGAATACTTAGCCCCTGTGCGATGGGGGCGATGCTTCATCGATAACGTCCTAGCTCACTTCACCACTATCTTTTCATGGATTTCTTAAAGAATCTCGCGCACGAAGGCAACCAGAAGAAGGACCAGGAGGGTCACAGTGCTGAGGGAGGTGGAATTATGGGCAAGTTGAACAGTGCCCTTGGCGGTGGACAGTCTGGAGAGAAGAAAGAAGGTGAGTGTTGTCAAGAGAGTCGAGCTTAGTTTTTGACTTACGAATTGTCCAAAATATAGACGCCCTCGACAAAGGTTTGTTCCCTATACTGTTTGCTCATCAAGAATTTCAGATTACTGAACGGCGACTAGCCGTTGACCTCTTCCAGGAGCACGTCTTGAAAGCCGGACCTCAGAACAACGAATCTGCGCTTGAGCAGGCTAAGGATGAACAGATATCTGACGCGATACGGAGTGGTTTTAAGTCAGTCACCGGGAGGGATTTTCCCGTCGCTGACAAGTAATTTTGTAATGAGGGACCTGTAGAAAGGGATTTTTGGAGTTAGTAGTGAAATCGAGTATTTATCGTCTCGAGTACTAACCTGTATCTCTTTATCCAATACGTTCAATTTTCCATTACAGACGCTGGTGAATGTGTTGTGGATCGAGGACTTATCGGTTTATAGGGGTGATGTAGGATTTGAGAGGCGACATGAAGCATGTAGTTGGTCGTTTGAAAGGTCAACTTTACACTAGACTACACATTGTCGAAGGGAAGATCCTAATTGGCTAGGTACCACCAATGCGGTGCCAGGGAATGTGATGGTGCGTGACTAAGAGAATCAAGCGTAATGCGTGCTAGTAACGTAGACAGTATGGTGTTGTGGTCGGCGTGGATATATGCGCTGCATTACTGTTATATCTTCGTGTACCGTGATTTTTTGCGTTCAAATACGGTAGTTTGTAGTCTAGTTCGTCATTAGGAAATAAGAACGGTAGAACAGACCCAGGACGGACCTTAGCAGACTTGAGAGATGATTCCAATTTTCAAACGTCCTCAGGAGTTCTCTCCTGTCCAGTCACAAAGACTAACGTCTTTGAAGCGAAATTGTTGTATAAGAGGTCTGACTGAAGTTGGTTATGAAAGAAAAACGGGGGTTTGAAACAATAAAGCAAAAAGTGAGCTCATCGTGTGTCACGACGAGCACGAACGAACCGAACAAGGCCAGCGACAGGCACCAATTCGAACCAACTATTGAGCTTAGATAAGATTAAGGTGTAGTACCACGTGATAACTATGATGTTGAGCTGACTCGGCGTTCACAGGTTTTCCAACCACTTTCCAACTTACCCACAGTTCCGATACATCAATAACCTGACGATATTAAAGGCTGAAGAACGCTTAGTCAGTTTTCTTCCGTGCGTACATTTTCATAATAACTCCAACATCTGGGGTAGCTAAATACTTGCGAAACAGAACGCCAAGGCTACGCGTCGGTGCGGCAAGACGGTTTACGGCTTGACCTCTACAAGCCAAGAAAATTATATGCCATCCTATTACTTTGTAAAGCTTGGCTGGATCGCAGCGATTCTGTTCTCTGCCTTCCTCTTTCCTCTAACGAGAAGATCATCGCTCGCAGCCGTTCACGCCTCCAACTCTGGGTTCACCCCATCGTACACTCCAGTCGCCGTCTTTGTAGGGGGTACATCTGGGATCGGCCAGGGTGTAGCAGAGGCGTTCGCCCGCCATACGCATGGGAATGCACATATTATCATCGTTGGGCGAAATCATGCCGCAGCACAGTCTATAATAGAACGCTTTCCCAAGCCGGCGGTGACCACAGGTATCACACACGAGTTCATCGAATGCGACGTAACCCGAATGCGAAACGTGCAGGCGGTAACTAGGGAGATCCTCACGCGTGTGCCCAAGGTAAATTTCTTGGTGATGACGCCCGGAATCGCAACTCTCAAAGGGCGGGATGAGACGGAGGAGGGAATCGATAAGAAGCTTGCGCTACATTATTATGCGAGGTGGAAGTTTACCAACGATCTGATCCCAGCCATTTTGGGAGCAAAAGATGCTGGGGAAGACGCGAAGGTTCTGTCAGTGATGTCTGCAGGGAGGGGAGGCAAGATCGACCTGGGCGACCTTGGACTAAAGGAGACATACTCTCTCCGGAATGTTGCACAGGCGGCTCCTGTGTACAATGACTTGATGATGGAGGTCCGCCTTATATTAGTTATAAGCTACCGGTGTTGACTTCCCCTCTAGGAATTTTCGATGAGATATCCACAACTGACATTCGTACACGCCTACCCAGGTCCTGTCCGCACTCCACTAATGAAGACATCTGATTCTGTTCTTATCCGGGCTGCGGCGTATATTGTCCGACCATTGTTTTCCACAGTAATGTTTTCACCAGAATATACTGGGGAATTTATGCTTCATGGACTCCTCAACAGCACACAGGGATTCAAGAGAATTGGATCAACGGGCGAGGATATGGGCATGAAAAACTATTACGGTTCTGAGTTAGCAAGGAGAAGGCTTTGGGAGCATACTGTGAATGAAACACGGGTACCAAATATATCTTAACTAAGGTCTATAATTACCCAAAGATATGGACAGGGCAAGAAACCGAAGACAGTTGTTCAAAATCATAACATCATATATTTGACGCGACGCGTCGTACATCACGTGCCTAAGGGAAGAAGGGTGGTGACTAGTTGACTCGGAAGGGAACCTTTGCCGTGGTGCCGAGTAAACGGCAGAAAGGACGCGTCTCCTTGGCACGGCCTTGAAAACAGTTATTCTTGTTCATACACGTCTTCGCCCGGCATATCACACGGGACGTTAAGAAAAAGCTATTAAAAGGTAAGCCAATCGAAGTTTACTTTATGCAATCCCCCACTTACCTTCTTATTACTGTTTCTCTAGTCGTTATTATTGTTTCCTTCTCGCTTGGTTCAACAAAAATGCCCTCACTCGCAGCTATTCGCGCTTCCAATGCTGCATTTGTCCCAGCTTACGCGCCCGTCGCAATCTTCGTGGGTGGGACGTCAGGTTTAGGCCAAGGGATTGCAGAAGCATTTGCACGCCACGTGAAGGGCAATGCACACATTGTCATCATCGGTCGTAACCGCGCTGCCGCCGACTCTATTCTCTCACAACTCCCTAAACCAACCGTAGCTGGAATCACACACGAATTCGTACAATGCGATGTCACCAAAATGAAAAATATCCAATCCGTGACCAAGGAACTGTTGACCCGAATTCCAAAAATCAACTTTCTGGTGATGACACCTGGTATTATGACGACGAAGGGAAGGGAGGAGACTGATGAAGGTATCGATAGGAAGATGGCCATACATTACTACGCAAGATGGAAGTTCACAAACGATTTGATGCCCGCGTTACTGAAGGCGAAGGCTGACGGCGAAGATGCCAAAGTCATGTCTGTCTTTGCTGCTGGGAAGGGTGGAGAGATAGATTTGGACGACATCGGCTTGAAAAAGACCTACTCACTTTCCACTGTTGCATTACAAACACCGACATATAACGATCTTGCTCTGGAGGTACGTGTCCAGTTACATTTACCAACCAATATTTAACAATTCTGCAGGAATTCGCTGTGAGAAACCCAGGTATAAACTTCTCACATGCATATCCTGGTGCTGTCCGGACAGGACTCCTTTCATCCTCCGAGACCCCCTTACTTAGGGCTGCGTCATATATCATCCCTGCGCTTACCTACCCTTTCACGACATCACAGGTGGATGCGGGCGAATACTTGCTGCATGGGATGTTGAACACTTCCAAGGGGGCGTTCAGCAGAATTGGGTCTAGAGGAGAAGATATTGGAATGTCACGTTATTTCGGATCAGAAGAGGCCAGGAGGAGACTATGGGAACATACCGTTAAAGCTACACAGGTTTCGTCGTGATTCTAAATAGTGGACTGTATGATATGTTATACATTAAATGTACACTATTCTAACGTATTTTGATAAAGAGAACCGTGTTATTACCCCTGCTTAATACTGGTATTGAGTGACGTCGATTCCCATCTCCTCATACTCTGCATAAAGGCGTTCTGCATCTTCGAAACGTGACAAGTCGCGATAGGTATATGAAATATCATGCAGACATTGCGCTAAGCTGATCCGTGGCGCATGGGACCCAGAGACAGGACGAAGGATTTCAAGAGCATGCTTGTAAACCGAAAGTGCTTCGTCATGCCGTTCCAGCGTGGAGTACAGCTTGCCAAGAACCTCCAGCCCTTGCGCGATACCAAGTGGGGCTCCAATATTTTCACACACACGTATCGATTGCAAGATACCGACTATGGCTTCATCATAGCTCCCGATTTCTTTCAAAATGCGACTGAGGAGCCTGAAGGCGTCTGAAGCTCCCTCGCGATGATCTAACCGCTCGTACTCGCCAATGGCCATTTCCACAGCTCTTCGAGCTTTAATGTATTCTTCCTGGTGGTAGTATGTCCACGACATCCAGCAAATACAGTGGGCGGCGCCCATCGGCTTGTTCAGTCTAAGGTAGATGCTCTGGGCTTCAGTCAAATTCTGCATAGCCTCCTCGTATATCTGCAGATATGTGAGATATTGGCCGACAAGGAGTCGAGCGTCTGCAATGAGCAACTCGTCACCAATTTCCTCCAGATCACATTGGGCAGCTTCTACAGCCTCCCAACACGCATCAACATCCTCATTAAACAAGTAACAATCGGCAATTTTAATGAAACATCTGGCGACTCTCGATTTATGATTTTTTGCGACGAAAATATCTTTGGCCTCCATGAGCGCTGTCAAAGCTTTGTCGTGATCATCGAGTTTAAAATACATGTGTCCAAGACAGAAGAGGCTTTCCGCGATGTACAGGGCCTTTTTTTCAGCGCGTGAGACCTGGAGGACATATTTAATTATGTCTAATCGAGGGTGGGTCCAGTGTTGGTGCCAACAATATATCAACAAAGCGTCCACCGCATTGCTGTTGAAGTCGTATTTTATTACGCCAAGGAGGATAAACCGGATGTTTGTTTCTTCGTTGGACAGTTCCATGACATCGTCGACGAATGATAGATCGCCAGGTTCCGATTTATGGCCCCTCATAAATTGGTATATGCCCGCACGGACTCCAGCTCTTACATGGCCAGGAAAACGTTCAGAGTGTAACATATAATATCGGATGACGGGATGTATATATATCGTCGCATCCCTCTGGTCAGCGAGGGAGGCGTCAGTGAGGGCTGCTAGTGCCCCCGGTAGGTTGAGGATAGTAGGAGCCCAATGTGTGAGATTTTTATATTGGGTGCCAGCTGGGAACATTGAAAGAATTGCGAGTAGTAGAAATGCCGACGGTTCATTCTGCATGGGTGTACTATACACCGAAAGTGAAATAGAGACATCGATACTCTGTTTTGCGTCATCACCTTTACCGAGCATGTTTGTGTGGGCCTTCTGCCAGGTCTGCAGTAGGACCTTAGGTAAACTTCCCGATTTCTTTCCTAGGCGTGCCATCAAGGTAATTGCAAGAGCCATATAACCCAACTCCATAAGGAGTTCATCTAGAGCTGGATCCGAATCTGCGCCGGGTTGTATTGCATTATACACCCTACGGGCATGGCCGATGTCTAGAGAGGAGATTCGCTGAGAGTACCATTCTATGTTGTCGGAGGGAGGGAAGTTAGACCTCATGGTGACGAACAATTTAATGTGTGGGAGGTTCGCCAAAGCACACAGGATATGTTCAATCTCAGTTTGATGTACATCTAGATTCCAGGGTGTTTCGAAATTGTCAAGCAAGATAACCCGGGGATCTGGGGAAGCCTCCAGTTCATAGAGGATATCGCTGAGAGGATCACGCGTGTCCCGAGTAATCTTGAGGCAGGATACCAGAATATCCAGAAAATGGGTAGGAGATCGCCCTTCCACACATGGCACCCAAAAGCGCCGATCTCCGAACTTTTCGACAATTTTGTCATTTTGAATGACAGCAAGTGCAATCGAGGTCTTTCCCATCCCTCCAGCACCAAGGAGCGCCACATGACGGTGCTCTTCGCCAAGAAAAGTACGTACCACACCTTCAACAACTTCGTCCCTGCCGTAGAAGAATCGTGGTTTTGTTGGCATCACTCTAGAAGGGAGTGATGAGGCATCATGCAATCGATTTCTCAAAACGCTGTGGAGTTCGTCCACCCGATCGGCCACTCGGGCTGTCATGTTCAAGTTTTCCTTCGCGACTCCTAGACCTTCCTCAGCAACCCTGCGCACAACCTTTACTCCGGTTTCCATCTCCCACAAATGAATTGCATTATTAATTTCACGCGACACCTATGTAGAAGGAATCAGTTACTTTAGGCTCTGTTCGAATCGCAAAACACACCTGAAATTTGCTAAGGGACTCGTCAAGCCGGGAAATGCAACCTTCAACTTTCTCCTTCACCAACCCTTTGAAGACTACGGTGAGAAATGTGGGCTGGGAAGCAATACTTGCTAAAACCCCTTTGATGTGTTGGAGGTCACTATAGCAGATTTTTGATCGCTCGTATCGCTATGAAGTCAATAATCTGTGCTCACGATGTGAGTTGTTCAACGTCTTTTTTCATCTCTGACGGAATTTCCTCTGCGATCTTGCCCCGGAATGGTTCAATCATAACCAACATCAACGACCACACGCGTTTGTTCAGGTCTTCCACATCCTGAAGTGTTGATTGTATGTCCTACCAACCAACGTTAATAACTAGTATGCCAAATTAATCAGCGAATTAGGCTGCTGTAAACCCACCTCGCCGGCTTTGATCAAAGCAATAGCAACTTTGATCGCGGTGTGAACATAAGGAATGGGTACCAATGCTGCTGCGCTTTCCAACAGATTCAACGATACCTTCACCCCTTCCAATGCGTACTCTGACGATGATGGTACCCTCGGCTCTCGTTTCTGTTCCACACCCTATTAAAAGTGCAAATGAGAGGTAAAAGCGTCTAGCGAATGCCGTCCTGACCTTGTTCAACCTAAAAGTCGAAAAAAACGACATCACGAGGTGATGAGGTCTAGATATGGGAATGAGTACGAGGTTGTCAAGGGACTAGGGACTTGTGAATGACAGAAAAGCAGATAACGTGATAACCTTGCACATTGCGGTGCGTGGGTCCTTGCCAAACCCATGGTCTAATTTATAGAGGTCTCCAACGTTTCGTGTCTATTCAAGCACGAGCGTCGTCATGATGGAAGTCTAGCAGCCATAATTATTTTATATGGGCAAAATAAATGAAGAATATGGCCAATAAAATAAAATAAAACAAGCTCATCGCCCGACCCAACGGGCAGCTAACAACGTCAATGCTCAGGCACCGATTTCGATTAGGGTTAATCTAATCTCTTGATCTAAGATAAGATGAATTTAATCGCGCGGTGTGGACATATGTAGTTGTAGTTCAAGCCTATGCCGTCTGAGGCCATACACATCTCTGGTATGAATATATTCTTGGATCTATAGTCAAAATGTCATCTTTAATTTAGAAGAAACATTCAACAATTAGCCAGCAAAATACAAGGCAGTTAAAAAAGGCGGCTCCATCTGTACATGTGAGGACGGCTATGATCAAAAAATATCTCATACCGTTCTATTATTATTATTACTCTTCAATCCATATCCTGTGAAATAGACACATAGTTTTAGAGAGAAAAACGACCTTACCAATGGTCGAAACACCCGATCCCTTACGAGGGTAAAATTGACTGTTCCTCTATCGGGCAGGAGTTCTGTAACCTCAATCTGGTTACAGTCATAAATAAGGGAAGGCGGAAGAGTTATCTCAGTACTTGGCGCCGGCGGTTGAGACGCCTAGGGTGTTTGATGCTATGTATCCATATGAACGCAGTAGGTAAAAGCTAGGTGACGGTTCCTCGGACTTGTCCCCGTACCTCGTACTTTTTATTGTACCTCAACGTAACACAAATCTATAAACTGATATCGATCTGTTACCCGTCTGGTGAGACCATAAACCCTCAATGGACGAAGTAAAGAAAAGGGCATTTCGGGATACCTCACCGAAAATGGGCCATATGGCGAGTTCAATCCCGTAAGGCTATATATGGTATCTGCCTACCCCATCCGCACCTTTCAATCGAGTTACCTAAAAATGCTTCACGACGATGGACCGGCGCAGACAGGTTTTTTTCCTCTTTAACAAAGGAGCGATCATATCGCCCGCAGCATGCTACAATATGTCGTTGCCCAACTTTGGGTGTTTGGCAGTTAAACGTGTTAAGAGATTTCACCGCCTTTATATCTTTGATCCCAATTGGCACGACAAAGTAGGGCGGATCCCTTAAACCACTAGTGCCCAAGGGTATAAACTCACTGCAAGGTCCTGACTCAGGGCCCAGAGAAGGCGGGAAGATCAAAACTATCAAAAGCAATGAAATATTAGTGGATAAAACGGGCTGTTTGGACTGCTTCTAAAATCATGATGGAAAAGAACCTCTCACCTGGTTTAATATTTTGTGGCTGGATGGATTTTGTTTGGGCTGAGTATCGAAAAATTGATAGTAGAAGCGCTGTGAGGTTGAAAAATTCGACCGCTTCTGTACCTTAATCCTGTCCCTATCCGAGAAGCGATTATGCGTAGACATTTCAAATGGGTAGGCCCCATGCCTTACTAAAAACCGGGAGTTGATGGCCACGTAGTGTATACCTCCTTCAAAACTCACCGTAAGGCCCCAACTCAGGGGGAAAGATCAACGTTGCCACAAGTTGATACACCGTAGGAATATAAGGTGAACCATTTTAGCCACTTCGATGGTCAAGGTGGGCAGAATATTGTATACCTAACGGGTTATGATCAAGGCAGAGTGGAGACGCCACGGTTTTGTTCAACATTTACCAGTGATAGGCCAAGTATAAACCCATGTAGTCTTTCGAAAGTTGCACATGATAAACATGCTGTGCCTGTAACTTTGGGTGACGTCTTCAGCGGCTAGATGAACGCCGTTTATCTATCCTCAGCGAGCGCCGTTGATACACTAATTTTAGATGGTTTGAGATCTTATACTTACCTCATGGACCCTTTATAGTCACTAGTACTCCGGCTTGAGAGTCGAGACTATCCGGTAGTAAAATCAGCCCGTCAGCCCAGCTATTCCTGGTTTTGGAAAAAAAATAAAAGATCTATATGAGCTTACCAACGGTCAGGGGGAGCGCACGGTGCTGCCTTGTAAGTGATTCAAGATTTTGACTCACCATGCATACAGGCAACTTATATATACGTATTGGCTACTGCGGTAACGATAACCCGGTTTCTCCCCCCAGTGAATTGGTGGTGGTACCATCAGTGTCACACCGCCACAGGTTCGCTAGGAACGCCTAAACCCTCGCTTTTGGTTAGATTTTAGCTCAGGTGGCATCTGCAACGCACTACGACGTCTCCCCTGCACACGAGTCTACAATTTTCCTGTCTAAATCTCCCACGTACTCCGAAGCTATGAGCGTATAGCTATTCGGTAGTGAGGTTAACCGGTTTTGGCATCAGCCTGTGGGTGACCGGCATTTGGCATAGTCCTGAAAGCCTCGAGGGTTTGTTGGGCGTTTTTGTTAAAGTTTGGGTACCATGTGTGCAGGCGAATACCGCGCCGTGGGATGCGTGGGCTTGATGTGAGGTGAAACTGACAGGAATTATTTTCAAGTTTTGATAATTGATTTTGGGTCGAGATGGGACGGAACAGCACTTTAGGCGACAGGAACAGATCAGGGGTTCTGCTGACTCATCATTTTTCCTGACAAAAAGATTGCACCGCTTTTGGGCTCAGTAGTGGACGACAGCGTACACGGCTGTTAACGGCTTTTTCACTCTCTTAACGCCCATTCATTCGCTCTTACGCTTCACGAAGGGTACCTTTAACGATTTCCCGGTTTTTAAACCGATCCTAGCGTCGTTTACGGCCTTGAAAAACATTGGAAAAACTTCACCTCGTGCCCCTTGCGATCAAACACGATGTCGGGATGGAATGACCACTACGGCGTGGATGGAATGCCACCAGCCCTCGAGCCTAGTCAGTTCTTCGATGGAAACTTTATTCCACCACCACCAGGAGTCACACAAGGAGGCCAGCCGTCGTTCAACCCTTTCCCAGGAGCGACCCAAGCAAGGTGAAGCGCCCGATCGATCATAATACAGAAAAAGACGTTAATTTTGCTTCCGTTTCGTTTCAGTGCCACGGCGTGGTCTGCTCCACCCCCAACTTGGGCCATAGACGCTCCAGGATGGGCACAACAACAACAACAGCAGCAGCAGCCTGCACCACCAACAAGCGCGCAGAGCTGGACGTACGGCCAGCACTACCCAGCACATACACCGATTTCAGGTTACGGCGTACCTACGCCGGCTGGATCATGGGGTGCAACGACGCCTGGAGGGTCTTGGGGCCCACCTACGCCTGCCAGCGCTAACGCGTACCCTGGGGCTTCACCGTGGGTACAGCCGCAGCAACAACAGGGTTATTACCCGCCGGCTGCGCAGGATTCATCACTCGGGCAGCCTATCACCGCCAGCCCGTACTTTGGGGCAGGCGGCGGGGGTGGCGGATTCGGAGGGTTTGGTGGAGGTTTCGGTGGAGGGTTTGGTGGTGGATTTGGTGGAGGGTTCGGGGATGGTGGTGGAGGAGGAAATGGGGGAGGAAATGGAAAAAAGAAAAGTAAGAGGAAGTCTACGCACGATGGGTACCAGCCTTTTGGAAGTCTCAACCTCGGCCTCACAAGATCGAGATCCCATGATGCTGGGGGGTTTTCCATCCGGCGGCCCCTGTCTGCTAGCGGGGGAGCTATGTACCCTCATTCGCCTTACCAGCAACAAGGGATGCAATCTCTGCCTTCCGAAGAGTACAACCTCCGTAATCTTGCAAGACGTCCAAGGGACTGGAGACCGGACTACGACACACATCCAGGACTGGCATCGTACATTCGTGTTGGGAAAAACCGGTCCGATATCACAGGCACGCATCCACTTCCCTTCCTTCAATTATCGCATCTCCCTAACATTTTTACACAGAATGGCACGACCCCATCAAACGCGCCCTCCACCCACACCTAACCTTCCACCCCCAAATGCGATCCATTTACCTTGACTTACGCACCAACCCTCTCTCCTCAGAATCCACACTAGACTTCCCTTCCATCGCGCGCGAGCCCAACTCGCTCGACCTCGCCCAGCTCGTCACCCAGCCGTCCGCGCAGGCGCTGCGGCTCTACCACTCCCGGCTCCCTTGGTACATCGACATCGACCAGACGCACCCGAATGGGGTGACACTGTTTGACGTGCTCGGGCAGATGTGGCAGCAGCTGAATCTCCAGATCTCGGGGAAGCATTGGTATAATGAGGAGGTGGATGATAAGATGCGGGCAGCAATTACGGATGCGTGGACGGAGCGCTGTGGGGGGGACCAAATGGAGGTTAACCAGGGTGTGAAGAGGATTGATTGGTTGAGGGGGAAGGTGATCTTTGAGGGACTTGTGAAGGGGCGTAATGGGATGTGGGAGATCAAGACAAGGAAGTTGGATCGGATGTAGGGGCGTGTTTGGGGTGTGATTTTTATGTTATCGGTGAGTGTTCCCATTGCTCTGGCTTCGGACACCGATGCTGACTGGGAGTTTTTGTGTATAGGTATCTGTAAATTCTGGACTTGTATCATGGCTGGTTACCTTAGACCTTTCTCCCTCCTCACAGGTTTTACTGCAATCCCCCCGACACAGGTCGGGCTGGAAGTATCTTCACGTTATTCATATCTAGTTACCCCCTTTCCCTTCCCTTCCCACCTCTCACTTCTCATTCCATCATCGGTTCGTCTGCTCTGAATCACGCTTTCAACGATCTACCATATTTGTATTTCTGGCCCGTCATGCAATTTTGCTATCATCCTATTATATATTATTGTCGAATGTGATACGTAAATGATGCTGTACTTATGTTATAGCGCGTATATCGAATAAAATGCTGACAGCCTACTCTGATTTAGATTGTTAATCTTTTTTTAGATTGATTTTGACAGTTAACTGCTACGGCCGAAGAAGGGC
Organism: Collybia nuda; assembly: GCA_015584075.1. Lineage (NCBI taxonomy): Eukaryota > Fungi > Basidiomycota > Agaricomycetes > Agaricales > Clitocybaceae > Collybia > Collybia nuda. The sequence continues at coordinate 17,714 of MU150290.1, forward strand.
AGTCTTATTCAGTGAACTCAAGAACAATTTTAATGTGACATGACGGTGGGCGCTCGAGAGGTAGAAAGTCCAAATTCCATCTGGCATAATCAGTTACTTCTCGAGTATCACCACGATTCTTTTATCAAATCTGCAGCTCTCTCCGCAAAGACATATGTTGCAGCCTGTGTATGTCCAGCCGGCACAATCGGCTACAAAGCCCATATCCCATAAACATCACAGCGCCTGTCTCGGGAAACAGTGGACTCACCAAAACCGACGCGTCGACAATCCGCAGGCCCTTAACACCCTTAACCCTTAAGTCTGGATCAACAACCCCATAATCCGCGCCACGGGGTGACATCCCAGCCGTGCCAACTGGGTGGAAGAAGCTGCTCGCACTCGAGCGGATGACCTCGTCGAGTTCTGCATCTGTCGTTGAGTTGCTCGTGGATGAGGGTGAGGTAATGTAGTCCGCCCAGGCGGGGGCGGCGGCGAAACGCCGTGCACTACGGATGCCTTCACGCATGATGGCGATATCGGGCTCAGAGGAGAGGAAGTTAGGGTTGATGAGGGGCGGGGCGAAAGGATTCGTGCTGTTGATGGTTATGGAACCGCCTATATTGGAACGGTTGTGCGTTGAGGACATGATTCTAGAAAGACTCTAAAGGAGCGAGGGCGTACGAGATGCAGGAGTTAGGACGGCAGTGCTAACTACGAAGAAACTCATATTCCCAATGTTTGTTGGAAGGGGAACGTGGCTGAGCCCATTCTGGATCCGATGTCAGGTCACGTCCATTTTTAATATCCAAAAAAGACGAACTGAGATCACGAATTCGACATGGGCAGTATTAGGTCCTGCAGACGGATCCCGGAAGCGATCGAAGATAGTAGTATTTTTGGGGACCCGAATCCAAGCATTATGGTTAAATGTCCCATCGACTAGCGGACCCGTACGCGATTGCATCCATTGTTGGAGATCCGCAGCTGCGACCGTCGCATTTCTGTTTATGGTTTCAAACGTATCGGAGGAGTTGACCTCCCATTGGTTGACGACGAACGGGTGGTCTGAGAGGTTCTGGCCAACGGAGGGGAGGTGTACAAGAGGCTTGATGCCGATGCGAGAAAGGTCATGCGAGTTTCCGATTCCGGAATTGAGAAGGATGTGAGGGGTCCCTACACTGCCGGCGGAGAGGATGAGTTCTTTTCGGGCGGTAATGCGCCTCATTGGGCCTAATCCGGATGATTAGTATATAATAAGCTACTTGAGGCGACTTTTTTTACCACCAACGCCTTCTGTAAATTCCACGGTGCGTACGTCGGGGTCGCCATGTGTTGGTTTAGTACGCAAAATACGGGCTACTTGAGCATGTAAGAGGACGTGTAGGTTTCGTCGATTGACGAAACGAGGCCCAAGGTACGACGTAGCTGAGCTACTCCTTTGTCCACCACCTATCGTCGACTGTGTCCACCCTATTATTGATTGAGGACATTAGGAAATACTGGTGAAGTACGTATACATACCGACGCCAAGTTGATGGCCAGAATTCGTATCAAGGTTGAATGGGAATTCATGGGGGAGCTCCATTGTTGTCTGTATGACTCGGCGGTCGATGGGCTGTGTAAAACCTGCCAGACTGACCGAGTTGATGCCGTCGAACCCATGAACACTGGGGTTGAATTGGCCTCTTGTATTGTGATGATCAGCAGGAGGAGTGAACTTTTCGTTCTGAAACCCTATATTAGTCTCATCAGTAGAAGACGATGGCATAGGGTCACCCACCTTTCGGAAGTATGGCTGGAGTCGATCCCATGACCACCCGGAATCTTTCACTAGTTTCGCATAACGATTATAATCATCAGCAGAACCGCGAGTGTAAGCCATGAAATCTATTTAGCATAAGTCAGTCATGGTAGATAATAAAAATTCCACAACTTACTTATAGAACTGCTCCCGCCCAAGATATGACCGCGTGGATATGCTAATATTCGGCCATTGAGACTCTGTTGAGGAATTGTTGTATAGTTCCAATCGAATGCCGTATTTGGTGTCAAGCGAGGGCAAAAGAAGGGCACTTCAGAGTTTAAGACTTCTTTGTTTCTATTAATATTATGTCACAAATATTCTTATGGCTATAGAGAAAACTCACGAGACTCCTGCTTCAAGGACTAGCACAGAGTGATGTATATTCTCTGTAAGCCGATTCGCAATAACATTCCCTGCTGTTCCGGCTGGGGAGTTATAGATGTTACTGAGTATTGACCAATGCAAAGAAACCAGAACACGGACCTCCGATTATAACAAAATCATACTCGAGGCCTGGCAAGTCTTTTACGCGTTCCACGACGGCAGCAAAAGACTGAAAAGCGATAAGATCAACGAGACATAGATATGAAAACAGGAAGTACATTGTGGAGTAGGGGTACACCCTGAAGCTTCCGGAATGCAAAACGGAAGTCTGTATATACCATAGACCGTTCAACAAAATTCAACAGTGGGAATGCCAGTGGAGTAAATGTGAGATCTTCGTGACATCGTTGGTAGCGCTTGTGTGTGCCAATAGTGCTTCAAATGGTGGCGGATTAGGAATTAGCCTATCGATGGCGATCTAGTGGTATTCTTGTTGTATTTATATAGCGTGGGTTTCTGTGTAGTCTGTCATGACCATAAAAATTCGTTTCTGTCCCCAAGTCGCGAGTTCAAGCAGGCGATGATAGATGTCCTTATGGATTTGATAGAAAAAAAGCAAGCTCATTTTTACAGATACAAAACCATGGATGAGTCGATAAAATTCCCTGAAAAAATCGATAAAGTCAAGTCGCCAAAGAAGCTCAGAAGTCGGACGCCTCGTGCAGACATTGTGTTCCCATAATAAGGTAAAAAGTCCCGTGTTGTGTTCCCTTCGTTCGAGTGACATCTTTATACATGTATTTCCGTGGATTTTACAGAACAAGCCTCCAAGTTCCCTAGAAACTGATGGTTTGAATGTTGGCGGAGTATTTGAAAAAAAAAGAAAAGCAAAAACCGTCACAAGTGCACTGTGACATGTGACAATTATAAGTGTGACTTAAGGCCGGAGATTTCCGGTTGAACGCCGGTTGAACTTGTCTTTGCACCGTGGGGTTGAATGGTCCTGAATATTGTATTCCTAACGATCCTGTTTCCAAAACCACCTTAGTTTACTCACCCCTCGAGCCCTATAGCAATCAGATTGGATCCTAAGCCCAACGAGTCTTTGGTGAGTGAATTCTATTTTGAAGGTACCAAAGGCGCCGTTACTTGACTCACTACTCACCAGTGAGCCGTAACACCTTAGAAATGACCAATAACTTCAATAACATTAAGATGTACATAATGGAGTACTGCCATGGGGCATAGCCTTCGGCTCTCGGTTTCCCTCTTGGCGGCATAGGTTGCTTGATGCCCCACTCCCGGTCCTGATCGTCGAACCATGAAAGCTGTGAGCCATGACCTGATTTAAACGGACGATGAAGCCCTGAATGTAGATGTTTTTCTCCTCTTCGGACAATATCACTGGTTCCACCGCGCATACCAAACAGCCAGGGAAATTTTAGCTGAGGCCAAGAAAATGTACCTGATGCTGAACAAACCAGTGGGTGTTGCCCACTGTGATTATTGGATGTCGCGAGCATATTACGGAGACAAAAATTATGCTGCCAAAACTCGTAGGACAGCAGAAGCAGCTTTTTTGGTCTATCAGCAGCTTGGATACCGTGATAAAGCCGGAGAAACCCTCAACCATCTTTGTTGTATCTTTGAAAGGACTAGATGCTACAACGAGGCTGTTCGCAGGGGTTTGCAAGGAATCTGTATATATCACGACATTGGTGGGCCTGGTGGTATCACGCAGGGATTGCAGGGGCTTGGTGATGTATATTTTCAAATGGGGAGGTACGATGAGGCAGTCTCTGTGTACAAGCAAGCTATTCAGACTAAGTTCCACCCTATTTTGGTGGCATTTGATGCACAGGTTGGGGAAGCACAATGCCTGCACGGCATTGCGGAGGTTTATCGCCACCAGTTACGTTTCGAAGATGCAGAGTGCATGGACAGGGAGTGCGAGAAAATGGGAATAAACATCATGGAGTATGAAACTTGAGAAATGCAACTCGCTCAATAACTACCACAGCGATTTTATGGAGGCTTATTGGAATTTCGTGTCTGAAGTAGTAAACATTTTCTGTATCAAGATATTACTTAATTATATGTAGCCTCGAGGGTATCTAGTTCTACTCAGTTCCCTTTCAAAAAATACAAAAAATAAGTGGTTGCTCGGGTATCAAATTTACTAAAATATGTTAGACCTGCGTGGCATTGACTGTATGCTCCCAAAGCCTTTTCCTTGCCAACTCCGAACCAAAGTAGTTTTTCATTCCCATATCTTCACCCCTTGTTCCTATTCTCTGGAATCCCTGAGCGCTCCTGAGGAGCCCACGAAGCATGAACTCTCCTGCATCTTCTTGGGAAAACATAAACGGGAAGAAAAATGGGTGGACAACGTATGATGCCGCTCGGATCAGGGTAGAATCGGACGTCTTCATTATTGGGGTGCGGACGGGGCCCGGGTAGGCATGTGCGAACGTCAATTGGGGGTGCCTTGCTGAAAATTCCTATGATGGGCGCTTAGTTCAATCACCAAGCACTAGGAAACGATATGAGTATACTGCTAACCTGCATCATTAAGTCGTTATATGTTGGAGCTGCTTGTGCATTACTCCGAAGCGAGTAAGTCTTCTTCAACCCTAGGTCTTCAAGGTCGATCTCACCCCCTCGTCCAGCGGCCATCACCGACATTACTTTCGCATCCTCCCCAGCACCTTTCGCGTTCAAAAGCGACGGCATAAGATCATTAGTAAATTTCCACCTCGTATAATAATGCAACGCCAATTTTTTATCGATACCCTCATCCGTCTCGTCTCGCCCCTTCATTGTCGCAATCCCAGGCGTCATCACCAGGAAATTAATTTTAGGCACTCGCGTAAGCAGCTCTTTAGTCACAACCTGCACGTTTCGCATACGGGTTACGTCGCATTGAATGAACTCGTGTGTGATTCCTGTGGTTGCCGTTGGCTTGGGAAAACGTGCAATTATTGAATCTGCTGCAGAGCGATTTCTTCCAATGATGATAATATGTGCATTCCCATGTGTGTGTCGGGCGAATGCCTCTGCTATACCCTGGCCAATTCCGGACGTTCCCCCGACAAAAAGTGCGACAGGGGTATATGAAGGGGAGAATGCAGCATTAGAGGCACGGACGGCGGCCAGCGAGGGGACAGACATAGCGGAATGTATTACGAGGATGGGGATTGTGAGGTTTATACAGAAGAAGGATATTAAGTTCTTAAGACCGTCGAACAGTCGCTTGCCGCATGTTTTCATGTTCATTAGTATTCTTAGCGGCACTGATTCGACAATGGGCCAAGTTTCATGCCGAAAAATGCGTGTACACGGGCCGCCTGGAGGTATGAACTCAGAAGATGCCAGCCGAGTTGACGCGTCAGTGGCTCCGAGATGGCCGGGCATGCGTGAGACCGCAAGAATGGTGGAGATATTGGTAACGGTGGAAGCAGGAGTTGATAGAGAAGACTATCGCGCCTTGTAAACGAACGGGGGATGATCTTCAGAGTCAGCAAGGGAAGTGACACACTTCGGGACAGGTGGTACGTACGATGAGGCACGCTTGGCGCGTGGATAGGTTATTGAGACTTTGCGTTCTATTTTGATAACCTGATTTTGACATATAGGACAGCATAGTGTCTATACGGTATCGCGCAGATTTATCGTCGCTAATTGAGCCTGAAGGACGTAGATAATTTTTCTGTAGAATATGGGAGGATGGAGATAGATGGCAATGACTGGACTTACTGAGCATATATAAGCGCCTCAACTGGAATTTTATTTAAAAAAATATGTGTGAATATACAACAAAGTCCGAACATCAGGATGGGACCGGTGTAGCCCGAAAATGGTACTATACATTGCGACAGAAATTTTTAAGAAAACGAAGGGTCCTTACAGGAAAAAAACGACACACCATTACGAAGACGCTGAAACTTGAGTTTCAACAATCGTATGCTCCCACAGCTTCTTCCGTGCCTCTTCCGAGCCAAAGTATCTCTTCTTACCAATATCTTCCCCACGAGATCCAATCCGGAATACACCCTTGGTCGCGTTTAGAATCCCATAGAGCATATACTCTCCGGTTTCCTCTTGGGAGGTCGAAAACGGGTACCCAAGAATTGGGACGATGTAAGCTGATGCTTTGATGAGCATAGAGTCGGCGGAGGAGAATATGGATGTGCGGACGAGGCCTGGGTACGCATGCACGAAGGTAAGTTCTGGGTACCTCATAGAGAATTCCTGGGCAGGATGTAGTATGTCAAGTCACTGATAAAACTCCAAAAGATGGATAAGTACCTCAATCATGAGGTCGTTATATGTCGGTGTAGCTAGAGCAGCGTTTGAAACGCTGTATGTTTTCTTCAGCCCCAGATCGTCTAGATTCACCGGTCCCCCCTTCCCGGCAGCTAACACGGTAAGAACCTTCGCTTCTTCGCCCGCCTCCTTCGCTTTCACAAGAGCGGGCAACAAACCGTGAATAAATGCCCACCTGGCATAATAATGTACTGCCAACTTCTTATCAATTCCCTCGTCTGTCTCGTCCCTCCCCTTCATTGTCATATACCCCGGACTCATCATGAGAAAGTTGATCCTTGGAAGACGCGAAACGAGATCCTTCGTTACAGCTTGAATATTCTTCATCTGTGACACATCACATTGAACAAACTCGTGTGTCACCCCCTCTGACTTGGTCGGCTTTGGGAATTGGGCAATGATAGAGTCGGCAGCGTTGCGGTTCCGGCCAATGATGATAATGTGGGCATTGCCCTTCGTGTGTCGTACAAAGGCTTCTGCAATACCTCGGCCAATACCTGAGGTTCCACCTACAATAACGGCGACGGGGGGGTACGTTGGAGAGAAGGCGGCGTTGGAAGTTCGGATGGCTGAGAGTGAGGGCATTCTGGTTAGAGGAACGAGGAACGAGGAGATGAGAACAACCACAACGGAGCCAAAGATTAGAGAGTAGCTGGATGGCATGCAATGCGCTTGAATTGTGGTCCTTGAGGATCTTTGTAGACTGTCAGGACTCAGGGGGAAGTCAGGCTGTCTTGCCGTAGAGACGCGTAGGCTTGGCGCCTATATTTCGTTCGTCAGAGGTTTCTATTGAACAATACCAAATTGTACGTACAGAAATTTAGACTGAAAAGAGGTACTTCAGTCTTGAACACCAGGATACTTGTGTATTGAAATCGTATTGAAGGTTAAGAGAAAAGGGAAAACTTGCAAATGCCAAGCGCAAATTTGCATCACGTGACTTTATCAACTGTTCATTCATGTGACATGTTGACATATGACACGATGAACTCGTTTATTGCACATTCCGCCGACATAAACAGCGGGGGCGTTGAAAACGTATCTTGCATGTCGTTTGATACATTCTTTACGCCATGTTTGGGATATGAGTTGGTACAGAAATCAACTCCACTCTAGGAAGGGTAGCATGCACAAATCATCATATGTCCACAGTAATGGTGCTAAGATAGCTTCTATGGACGCCTCGCAGCACCCACAACACTCCTGAGCCCTCAGTTTTTCACACCCTTTCGAAAGCTTTATTTTACATTCAGCCCCCTAAGGCTTGATCAATATAGGAGTTATGACGCCGCATGTCTCACTCTCTAGGCTAATAGTATATAAGGTTATATACTTTCTGGGTCGGGGTTCCTTTATATATTCATTCTTCTCTCTACAGGACCGCCACCCGGAGAAAAGGCTGAGTCCAGGGGCACCATTACCAGCTGAATACACTCTGGAAAGGGTGAAATTTTTGTTACAAGGATTGAAATTTACGGCAACTTTTGTGCCCGTTTCTTACCTTCGTGCCGCTATTGGTGCTGCCTTCTCTTTGATTGAAATTTGCGAGGTAATTCCATGACTGTTTATCCATTTGGTTATTTTGGCAAGACATTTGACCTTGATTGGTAGGGAATATGTTCTACACTCCAACGTATGGACTCATTGATACTGGTAATGATTAAACCACTTCGGAGTAAGGCCCCTGAAGACATCCCACCAGAATTGCAACAATATATTGAGCAACCAACTTAGTGAGTACAGTCGGCCAACTTTACATTTGGACTCGGATGAGAACCAGCCTATCCTTGCAAAAAGACTAAAGGAACCAAATTTCCCGCATCCATTGTTTCCAAACTGATCATTCCGGAGATACCTCAACACTCCCGCGCTCGGCGGTTCTCGTAAGTTGAACTGACATTGTTCTCATTACTCTCAACGTTCGCTCTGGCCATGGCCAACATACCTATATATATCCAGCCTCCCTTGTTCACTGATACACAACACCCCTCGATCCTAAAATGCCCTCAGCTTCAATATCCTCCACAACCCGAGCACTCCGTCTTCCAGAGCTCCTCTACGCCATATTTGGGTTCCTCGACAAGTCATCGCATGCCCAAAATGTGCGTATATGTAAGGAATGGCATGAAGTGGCATTGGACTTTATCTGGCGAGATGTCAGCAGCCTTCACCGAATTTTGAATTGTCTCTCTCCGTTGGTGTTGGACGATGATAAATCTTGGGTAATGACAAACTCTAATCAATGAAATGGCTTGTTAATCACCGTTATACGTCCTAGGTATTCTCTATCCCACCAACGCAAAGTTCGTGGAAGTCATTTGACAAGTACCGTCAGCGTGTTTTCTTTCTCAAGCATATCGGGCCTGTCATAAGGATTACTCCAATGATCAAATTCAGCGATAAGGTCTTCGACGATATTATCAGGACACGACCCAATAACTCTGAAATATTTCCAAACCTCAAATCGTTAGAGTTAGATAAAGATTTCTTCAAATGCACCCTCTTTATGCATAACGAAATCAAAAACTTCAAGCTTCACATACGGCATAAAGAAGAAACATCATCGTGGTACTCAGTATTCTTCCCAGAGATAGGGCGCAGGATGCCCAATCTTACCGAGATAGATATCCAAATTGACATAGCAGCGCCTAT
>MU150290.1:66703-99114 GCA_015584075.1 Collybia nuda
ATGGAGGGAAAGAAGATATGAGGGAAAGAGATAGTCCGAAGGTTAGATAACGTAGGGTAAGATAAGATAGTGAAAGGAAAAGAGAAACCGTAACACACCTCGTCCGAATCTACAGGACCTCCTTCTACTAGCGAACGCGATCCTGCTACACAACAGGTTATGAACGAACTAAAAGGTAGACGGGCTCGTCGAATGAAGAAAAGAGCACAGAAAAAGCGGGCCACTACCATTGTACTAAACCCCCTTAATCACACCGGGACCTCGCAAAACCCCATCAACATCGACAACCTCCACTGTGACTGGTGCTCTAGGACAGGACACAAGAAACCAAACACCTGCGACGATTGCCAACGGACGAGCCCCGAACACCTAGAAGGACATTGTCATCGCCCCCCCCCCACCTATGACCTATGGCCAGTTTATCAACTGGAAATGGGGAGCTCGCCCGATCCAGCCGTCCTGGAACGTCAACATTGCACAAAACACACCTCCGCCACCAAATAGACAACGCATGCCAGCAGGAGATAAAGATGCCAGACAGGATTTCTATGACAATTACGACGACTACCTCTTTGGAGAAGAGGGCGACCACAACATGGACGGAGAGTAGCTTTCGAAGCTGGGACGCTTCGAAGATAGAAGGGGGGTAATGTTACAGTTTCTCCCTTTGGACTATACCTTTTCCTTATCTTCCCATCTTTACTTACTATCGTATCTCGCATAGTCCAATCTTCGGACTATCTCTTCTTCCCATATCTCCTTATCCCCCATTTCGTTCTCATCAACTCTATTATTACATTTATATTTCACATCATTACTCAGCGCCATATTTATACTTACCAATAGCGCTTATCCCTCTTCGAAGCATTACTCATCATGCTTCTTCGAGCCTTGTATATATACCCCATAATGTAGTTGATAGTCCTCAGCTTGACCTAGCTGAATATACCTTATTCTCTACAACTCGACGCTCAGCTTGATCCTACTTGCCTTAGAAGGGGGTAGTGCATCTCAGATCCCGAAGACAGTCTCGTCCTTTATATCAGGAAGTCTATAGACGTCAGACTTATTGTCGACGGTCTCATCAAACCGATTGATTAGGTCTTGATCTAGAGGATAAGACCCAACAGCCGTAACAGCCACCTCTCTGCAATAAAACAGTGCTTACAATCAATGGCAGATACTCTTGAACTTGATATGCAGTCTTGGAAAGTTCAATGTTTTGGAAAATGGAAAATGACAGGCAAACATACTCTGGAAAGCAGATATGGTAAGCCACAAAGCTCTGTGAAGAGCTCACCATACCACAGATGGTTTGAGGTAAGTGCTCCTCATTAATTGAATATATTAACAATAACAAAATGTATATCAGGCAAGTCAATCCAATGGGCAACCAGGTTGTATTTTTGGAGAATCTGTTGCATTCTATTCAATAGGAATTCAAGGCCAAACAAAGCTTATTATGGTTTATATTCCACTTGAGAAGGTTCAAACACCTCTGCCCACAGTTGTCTGTGGAAAATGGCCAAGTTCCAACAAGTTGGCTGCAATGGAAACAGTACATATCCAGAGTCTTGTTGGTATCTGGAAGGCAGGATCTGACTATGTTTACATTTTGCAAAAGCATCCTAGCCTTCTGGGCCTTACTGCTGCTGAGTATGGGACTGATTTGGGGGACTTTGAAGAAGAATGATGGGAAGGTATGCTGACGTCAGCTTATGTAATAATTATTTTTTTAAATTTTATGTGACTTTAATTTGACTATATTAAAATATTGGATGTTTACATGACTTTACATGACTTCTTTTTTTACTGAGAATCACTGGCCGCGTGTCGCATGGAAATCTCACGGGTAGTGCCAAGACATGTTCGGACTAACCAAAGTGATTGGGATCAGGTTGGGAAGTTTTGTGTTGTAATATAGATAAATAGATGATTAGATTGTGTAGCCTATCTTAATCTGAACTTAGTCACGTGTATGGATTTACACACCACGTGGGATCTAGACTTTGATCGCATCATGTGCTTGGAAATGTTAGTCTTAGTCTCAATTACCATCCCATTATGCTAGGGTTTTGAGCCACCAAATCAAAAGTATCTTTAGTGTTTATCACTGATGTCACTCTTAGCACCCATTACCACAAGTTGAGACAGATAAAAAGTTATTTTTTGTAGACCCACCATATAAAGCTAATGAATTTCTGCTTTAATCCAGGGTATGTACATGTGTTTATCCATTGCCAAATTGTTTAATATAAAAGACTCAAAGATACCTTTCAGATAATCCCCTTTCCTCCCATTGACCACCATCATACAAAATTTAGACTTATGTATTCTCTACTGGTTCCCTATGCCATGCGCTTATATGCGCCTTCCTAGCCATTCCTTCTGCCCAAGCTGGGCCTCTTCTTTATGGTGTTTGTCAAACTGGTCATTATTCTTGATTGTGTTGTTTCTCCTGCAACCTTTATGTTGATTGTTCCATTACAGATTGCAACGCTCTTGCAGTATCATGCTATGCCGCCACAGGTTTCACATTCGGTACAGTCATTGCCACACCTGCAGTACCTGCCGTCATCCTTGCTTGCAATGCCTCCCTTGGAACTTGCTCCGCTGCCTGTGTGGCTGTCACTTTGCTCGCCCCAACACTAGTGATGTGCGGGCCCGGCTTGGCCTGAAAGCCCTGGCTTTGGCCCGGCTCAAGAGGGCTTTGGCCTGAAGGAATCTCAGGCCAAGGCCAGGCCCTCAACCATGGCTTGGCTTGGGCCTGCCAGGGCCTGAGCCAGGGCTTCTTCAATAAATTTTGTGTGGTCCAACATGGGGTCAGGGGGTGCATAATATGTATATATAATATTGTTTGCACACTATCACTCTCAAATTCATCAGTGTAAGGCAGTCCCAAAGACTGATACATCATTTTTGTCACTTAGTTTGTTGATGCAGCAAATTTTTGACATAGGTGCTTTCAAATTTCAACAAGATTTGTGTCCAATTGACTAGAAACAACTACAAGGACAGTGACACATGAACTATATAGCTTTAGGATTTACATAGTCCATCCAAAATACCCAGAAATTTGCACTTTCTGGTACATATTTTTAGAGGTTGCAGGCCAGGGCCTCTGGGGCCTGGCTCAGGCTTTTGAAATCTCAAGCCAGGCCCCAGGCCTCCACCAAGCCAAGCCAAGCCAAGCCAAGCCGTGTTGAGGGCTTTGAAGGGCCTGGCTTAGAGGGCCTTGGGGCCTGAGGCCGGGCCCACACATCACTACCCAACACTGTGAGGAACAAAACATGGTACGCTTACCATCCTTTTCTCTTTGATAGTAGAGTTTGACTAACCTATCACGTTTTAATAGTAGTTGATAGAGTTTTGAGTCATATTCTCTTCCAATGTTTTTCAGTCATTGTAAATTAGTTGTATGCGCTTTGAGACCAAGGACTTATGCGTATAGTATTGTAATACTCTCTGAACATGATCATAATTTCTATTATTATAAGACAAGTTAATGTATTCTAATTATAAAGTAAGGTTTATTCATTTGTTGTTTCTTTCTCGAATAAAATAAGTCGATAATAGTGTCCAAGGATAAAGAGGCAAAATCATAACAGCTTTGAAGGAGATCTCTATCTCACACTGAAATTCACATATTGGTAATTCCAGTGGCGTCGTCACTTTATGATAATGATAGCCAATTTCTCTTACCTACTCAGCACACCCGGGAGGAATAGTTGTCCTCGAAGAATCTGCCCATGCAAAAGAGAGTAGATCTGGGATTCCAAACGCAGGGCATGGGACAGCATTTACTGGGCGCTGTCTAATGGCATAAAAATCTAAGGAAGTCTATCATATCCCCGACATTTCATGACAAAAAGTACCCGATTCCAGGATTCCTGAAAAGTCGTCCTATAGATAACACATTCCTATTCTTTAGTTATGGATATTCAACAAAATCCGATATGCGATACACCTTCCTCCCTAAGGCAGTGCCTGCGAAGAAACACAATTTAGGGAGAACGCGTGTCCGTAAATTCTGGGGTATATTTACGACTGGGGGAAACGATTTAGCGACACACTTCGTAGATGCATCTATGGTGCAGGAACGCATCTGGTGTGGCCATAGAGTTCTTCAAAAATCCGATTGATCGTATTTCGACATATGCACCGGGTAGGGACGGAAGCGGAGAAACCGTTACAGCGAAATGTTTGAGTCGATAAGTAGAAAGGTCCATAAAAGTTGTGTCAATTTGAGAAATTTGACTGGAGGAGCGCAAAATCATAGATTCAAAGATTATTCACACTAACCTAGATCATAGGTAACGGTGCCACTTGATTATGACCCCTGCCAAGCACAAGCACACCATCAAGGAAACGAAAAGGTAGCACCCAGGCGGACATCCACACGGCCCATGGGGTAAACGGGATTTATTGCCCCACAGAATTAGAGTTCCGGAGGGAAAGGAAGATTGAGCCTTGATTGTCGGCATCTATTGTTGATGTGAAAAGGGCGAATTCGTAAGAAGAAGTGCATAGTCTGTCCATATGGCAATGTGGGCGTTGGTCACTATCATCTCTACTGGGCGAGTTCGATCATGAACGGCAAACATCAAGTGAAGGGTAAGTGTATAGCTTTCAACCAGACCTCAAACAAAGGTAGCCACGATATGGACAGAAGGCAAGAACGTAGGCGCAGTTCGATTATACAGGTAGAGCTTAAGGAGAGCGCAAAAATCTGTCAGTATGAAAGGAACCGTTGTCATACTGTGATAAACATTACAAATTTCTTTTGGAGGCCCCGATTCTAATTCTTGTCCGGTTCGTCGCCTAATCAGTATTCTAAAAACTATCGATTGGTCTCAGCTCAACTCGAAAACGTATTCTTGAATTCTAAGCGGCTGAGCCAGAGTATCCTTGGGGAAATTTGGTCCCCCTATTTTTCTTGCATCGCGCTGCACGGTATGCTCGTAATTATCATGTAATGGATTAAAAAGGGCGATGTCTATGGCCTGGTTACTATAGAGCGTAGGCAGGGAATATATACACGTAAGACACTAAAAATTTTCACGAACTTTATAGGTCACCTATAGGCCTAGAGTAATGCACTATCTTGAAGGACCAACCGCAGAATCCGTTCTTCAAAATTTGCGTCAATTTTTGAATCATTCTTGGACGTCAGGAAAATCTTCATGCCTCCAAATACTCAGCATGTTGTCTCAAGGGCGCTGTCGCATATGATGGGTATAGAGGGTGAATAGGTCCTTTTGAACGGGTAAGTTCATCGTGAGAGCTATGGTGTCACGTACTGATACTTTCCCATCACGTGACGATGAGGCCAAATCCTTGCAACCACCCTCTCATAAAACGCGTCTTTGAAGATCTATCCCCGGTTCTGGGGGTTTGGGGCATAGCGTTCACTCTTTTCAAAACAAGATAAATTCAGCTCCGAAAATATTATTCATAAGAATTTACTAATAAATCTAAGGGTGATTGTGTGCTTTTAGAGTCCAAATTGACAAGAACCAACTACATCGATATCAATATTATCACCCAACCCAAAATATGTGTAAAAGCAAAAGTCTAAATAACCTGGTATATGCCAAATCCCTCTACCTCGCAAATATATTTACATTTTGTGAATCTCCTGGCGTCACCATCTCATGGTAGTGATCTTCCCTTCTCCTTACATGTCCAGAATCTGGCCGTGCAGAGGTAATAGTCGCTACTCCTGGCTGATCGACTGTGTTTGGCGGCGAACGTTCGTGCACATACCCGGGTGCCAAAGGGGACAGGGGGTAGTTGTGTGGCGCCAACTGAGGGGTATGGGTTGATACCCGTTTTTGGTAATGAGGGTTTTTTGAGCGGCTCTCTGCGTCCATTGCAGCCGTAGCTTTAGAAGCGTCGCCAATACCCGTGCGGGTCCCCCAACCGGTCTGGTATGTGTTAGCACTGAGCAAGGACACTGGGGGGTATGAAACCGGGGACGCACCTCGTGTAGTGTAAATAGTGCGTATAGTTTCATGACGGCGAAGTAGTAACCAAATAGAATAAAAGCTGGGACGTAGATGACGTCTTGTGGGCGGAACCAGAGATGTGGGAGAAGTTTGGCCGTGCGTGTGCATGTGAGCCAAACAAAATATGATATGACGATGTTCCTGTGGTACGACCATAAATTATTTATTGAAGATGTGAAGAAAATAGGTTACATACCACCAGGGTAAATGATACCCACCGTCTTCGACGGATTTTGTACTCTTAAATATGAGTATTGCAACGAAACAAGGCCCCACGAGCAAGGTAAATGGGTTGATCAATTTATCAACCTGTATACCACATTAAGGTCTTTCAGATTTTAACCGATATATCCTGAGAAACACTGACCATGGTATAAGCCACATAGGGGTGCTTAGTCCAAATATGCCTTTCCATAAAAAGGCTCCTCAGGTCTGAACGCCAGGTATTCCGTGTCCATCTCAGGACCTGCTTCAAGAATCGCCAATCGGGCTTCATCGTACTCAACAACTCAGCCTCCCTACAAACTTGTACGTACGTATTCCACCCATGGCTTACCAACCACCGCGTCAAGAACTTGTCGTCCCCAGAGTTAAGCTGGTACCTGTCCAACCAAAAATCATGGGTAAACCCATGCAGAAACTCAGGGTCTTTTAAAATAATCGTACGGTACGCCGCAGTGCGTCCGGAGAGACATGGAATCCCACCGTCGATGTGAGTCGACGATGCGATTTCGATGTTGCGTATCGACAGGCGGAATGCGGCAAGAACTTCCCACACGGTCATACGAGTTCCGATAGGCTGGACGCGCTGGCTTGTACCCACACCGCCGACACTTTGGTCTTCGAAGGGTGCGAGCATGTAAGGGAGCATGGTAGGCGGCCAAATCGCGTCATCGTCTGCGAATATTATGATATCTGTAGTTGTATGTTTGATCCCGTGGCTCATCTGGAGCCGCTTGTTCGCGAATGGAACCGTCAGAACGCGAATTCTCTCTGGATCGACAGAGGTTGCGAGTTCTTGGAGAGGTTTTAACATACTTTCTTCGGTGATGATTAGTATTTCTTTTGGGTTCCCGACTAGCCAACTGTGAGCTGCCTCTCTGAACTCATCGCCTGCATCGATGGTGGGTACAATGATGGTGACATCCTCGGAGGCGGTGTATGTCGGGCTTTCTGGTAGAGGTATAGGCTGGTATATCGCGAACGCAAGAAGGCGGATAAAGTACCACGTATAACGAAAGAACCTATGGAGTTGAGAGGCATTCAGAACTCGCTTGTACCCCAAGACTCCGAAACGCAAACATACCCGATGACACCGAAAGGAACGACTGCGGAATGGGGTCAGATGATGCAAGCACTAGCATAGAAATAAGGGAACAGACATAGTGGAAACTGGTCAGCTGTCAAGTGTAGCATCTCTGTGTGTTCCACAGAGCATGAAGAGACTGTAGAATCAGTATCAGTGGCCAAGCATAGCGCCTGTGGTGGGAGAGGGGAGATTCTCTAACGTGAGTATCGTTATTGTATTCATCCATTTCTGGTGCCGGCATGCCCGGAGCAGACACGGACTTTGAAGATGGCGCTATTTTTGTTGTTGCGCAGTCCGCAGTCGCTCTCGCGATGGATAGCTTCCAGAATATCAGATCAAGCGCTGCCGTCGTATATCCCTGTCTTCATAGGAAGACTTTTGCACAGATCAAGTTAGATGAAGAATCAGTTTCCTGCAAAGCAAACAAAAAGTAGGTTTGATAGTAGGTAAGGACCCCCCCATAAGCCAAATAGTAGCACTCATGGACACACTCTATTCTGGGAAGACGTCAACTGACAATTCTATATGCTTGGAGTTAGAAAAATACCCGGCATGGGGTTGCCAGCCCACGTGCCAGAACGGCTATAAATAAAATGACAATGGTATGGGATCCAGTGGCCATGCCCCATTAAAACTAAGTCGATCGCCGAATATCGTCGGACAACCAACCCCACTCCCCAACAGCATGGTAGGCTCGTAGTCACACAAACCTCAGATTTTCCCGAGGCGGGTTGAAAAATAGGAGCGCTCGAGTCTAGGAATGTTCTCGTGGGTGCTGTAGATCAACCCATTAACCAAAGTAACCAACATTTTGGGCACGATGAATGTTTCAATTACATTTTTTAAGAATTATCTGGGCTGCCGGATGGTATATTCTAGGTGACGGCTGGCATGGCATCTCGCCGCCCATAGGTCACTTGGCGACGGGTTGGGCGTTGATATACCGCCAAATCTGATGTTTGTCTGCACAGGCATTTTTAATAGATACCCACATCCGAAGGTATATGGTCGTCTTCTCTCCTACTCGTAAATACTCGATCAGCATCATATCTATCAAAAACATAGAAATGTTGGATGAATATCATATAATTACATTGTCAACGATGGTGTACAGAGTTGCCGAAAATAGAAAGCGAAAACTTGAGCCATACAGGAGGGTCGTGGGCGGAGAACTTCAACATGTCGAATCATTAATATCCCAATACCCATACATACCCCACAATCCCTACCAATATTTCAGTTTAGAAGAAAACGTCGTAAGAATTAGAGTGGAACTCTTACTCGGTTAACGCATGAAGTGGGCCTGTCAAAGTGATGGCCATGAATGTTAGCTGGCGTAGTGTTGCACATTTGTTCCCAATCAGTGCCCCATGGAACATCATCAAGGTGTTGTTCATAACGCTTCGTTCAAAGTTAGTTACTAATAAGATACGAAAAACCCAAGAATAATTACACGGATTCCTGATCCTGTACATCCCTGTTCCAAATGTAAATGTAAACACGCGGACGGAAGGTTGATAAATCAGTTTGACCTTATCAGTAAGACCGCTCCATGACGTTATACAAGTTGGTTCCTGGAAGTCAACGACCCATGTTGCCCATGTCGCTCCCTGAGACCGGGTCTAATCAGTGGGGGCGGGGATAACAACGTTTAGATCAACACACTTTATCCTCACAATGTTTTGGCTTCATCGTAACCCCATGGATCTCTGCCTTGGTTTCACGACAAATACTAGTGCCTGCTAGTTTCGCAGTATACTCCCGGGTTCCATAACTCAAGCATTTTTGACTCGGATGTAAATCTTCCCATCGTGTTCTCGCCCATCTATGCTCCTCCTCCTCCTTCTGCCTCCTCCTCTCTTCATCTTCCTTCTGCCTTCTCCTCTCCATTTCCCTCTCATACTCCTCCTGCCGCCTTTGCCATTCTCTTTCGCGATTCCATTTTTCCGCTTCCCAATCCTGCCGGTCCCGCTCAATCGTCCGACGTAGTTCGTTCAATTTCCTTTCTTCTTCTTCTCGTCGTTTTCGCCACTCCACCTCATGGTCCCATTTTTCTTGTTCCCAATCATGCCTATCTCGTTTGATCTCGAGATGCAGTTCCTTCAATTTCCGCTCTTGCTCTTCCCTCTCCGCCTTCCATACCCCACGGTCAATGATCATCGCTGATCGCTGCTTCTCATGCTCCTGTCTCTCAATTATCCACTCAGCACGAGTAGCTTTGACGTGGTTCATGAATAATTGGTGTTGTTGGATTTCGTTGTCCCATTCTTTGCGTATTCGGTCTCGAGATATGGGATCTAGTTCTGAGAATGCGCTGAAGAGCGTTGCGTTCACGATTGATGTGATAAGGATTATGAAGATAATGGAAAAGGCGGATGAGCGCTTTGCGCGAGGTGGTTGTCGTGGTAAGGTTTGATACTCTGGTATTCTGGCATCGGTACCCAGCAAACCAGTTTGTTCGTTGGCTATCGATGGGTATGCCCTGAAAACGCGTGAGTATACCTATTCCAACTGTAAGATATGTGCAAATTACGAAGATTCCAAGTCTTGTGAATGATATGACCCGACCCGGGCATGTTCGGGTGGGATTCTGAAATAGTATTGAGCCCGAGCACTCGTGCCGCATTTTTATTTATATACACACGTAGAGTTTCTGCTGCGTGAAGGACCAGGCTCAGGAAAATCGGGTGTTGCGTTCCCTTGTGCATCAGCGGTATAAGGAGGAGGGGCATCCCTACGATTGCGAGGTGGTGCCCGGGTCATCGTGGTGTGAAGGAGAGGAAAGTGCAGCCGTGGGATTGTATATCGATTCCCGCTCGGAACACTCCGCGGCCCGAAAAAAATTTGAAATTTTTTTAAAATCTACTTAGTTTACGATACCATAAACAAATCCAGGATAAAGTTCCATCAACAGTATACAGCCCGAGATGTTTGAACAACGGAATGCAGAATTAAAGCAGTCGGGGAGTCGGAACTTGGGAGACCTTTGATGGGGTTGTACGTATCATTTCCTGCTCGCCCTCCAAGGGATATTTTCGATATGCTGTCCGAAACTTTACACCAGATTAATCGTCACAAGAATACCAAAAATTGTCAAAGCTTACGCAAATGTGTAATCTTGGTGCGATGTATTTCCCGTCGTCTGATAGAATATGCTCAAGGTGTTGTTCAGAGCACTGCTTTCAGTCAGCCATTAAGTAGATTCGAGAGCTCATTTTTTCTTACATGTAAGTGTTGTCCTTTTGCGACGCAACCCTATAGTCAAATATGAACGACCTTTCACTAAATCCAGAGATAACCAGACAAGCCTTATCGACAGGACTATTCCGCCACTCATCGCCGATTAATTCTTGGAAGTCCACGATCCACGTTGCCAATATACCATCAGCCTTGATAAATCAGCAAGGCTGTAGCGTAACAAATACGTTCACTCACTCTATCCCCACAAGACTCCGGCTTCATAGGTCTCCCATGAATTTTGGCTTCAGCCTCGCGACAGATGCTCAATTGGTCTCGACTGCTGGGAATGCCGACTAACTTCGCAGTATATTCCCGTCTCACTCTTGGACTGGGAAATAAATCCCCCCATCGGATGTCTGCCCGTCCCTGATCGTCCTCTACCTGCATTCTCCATTTTGCACTCATGTGGGGTCGATTGTTATTTGGTTGTTTTTCGTACTCGTGTTGAATCCCTAGGCACTCTTCCTCGCTCCGATCTCGCTCCATCATCTGATGCGGTTCGACTGATTTCGTATCCTCTTCGAGATTGTTGTTTTCCCTCCGTAGCGTACGTAGCGTTCTCCCTTCCTGTTTCCATTCCATCTGGCGGTAATACCGCCCAACAAACGTCGCCAATTGTTGCCTTTCTTGTCCCCGGATCTCCGCTACCCGTTCTGGACACAAATCTCTACACCCCCGTATCTCCCCATCCCAATTTCTCCCCTTTCGTTGCCTTGAAAACGAACCTAACTCCCGGATCGTAAAGAAAAACGCTGTATTCACCATTGTTGTGATGATGACCGTTATGACGATAATAGATGAAATGGGCGTGCGCTTCGCACGGCGCGGGCGCTGTGGCACAGCCTGATACGCCAGAACTTCGGTGTTGGGATCCAATAAACTTGATCGTTCGCTACCGGCCGACGAATACATCCTAGAAACACCGTACATGTAAGGTTGTTCTCGATAGTTATGCTGTATAGGTTTACATGATATCCATATCTAGGGAAGAATATGCCCCCCCGATCAAGGTACCAGAATCAGTTGAGACAGTTCTGAAGGGGTTTTGAACAAAACTCGTTAAAAGTTGTACAGTAATCTTTTATGAAATACACACGTGAAACTCTGACTACGCGATAAATGAGGCCCAAGGCTCGCAGAGGAGAATCCTGGGGTACCAGGCTCACTGGCCGTATAGGGCGGCGGCGCTTCGCTATGATTGCTTTGTGCCATGATGGTGGTTCACTAGACTGGTGACCAATCCCTCTACGAGACGAGCCTCGATAGTTATATCGAGGTTTCGTCCCTTTTATAACGGCTGGTCACGAGTCTAGTGGTTCGCAAGGAGAAGTTATCGTGGGATGAACTTGTCGTTCACAGCTATAAGTTTGCTTCCACACAAATACCAAACAGGTACCATCAATGAAAGAAGCATAAAATTAACGTTACACATACGTATTATATGACGCAACATATAAGTCTCCGTCGGAATGGGAATCGCCCCAGCCGGGGCCCTATATCCAGTATGATAATATGTGTTTCCGTGGAAAGGATGTAAGGGGATAATAATACAGAAGGGGAAGGAAAAGCGTGCCTTGATCTCCATCGAGATGAAAGCTGTTATAGGTAAAGAAGGAACTTACTCTGCCTTCAAAATTAGTAGGTTTGTGGTAAAACGGCCGAGGGACTCCATCTGGAATATGTTCCAGGCGCGTTTGGGAGACACGTGAGCATGTCCCATTGGACATGTGCCGAGGTATTATCTTCAAACTGGTTATATATCGCAGTATGTAAGATTGGCTAGCTGACCCCCGGGGATTCCTCAAAGCTGCCAATGGACAATACGGAAACCTAATATCATCAAGATTCAAGAAGACAAGTTATAATATGTGGAGGTAATGGCTCAGATGCCCAACAAATGCCTCCTACGGATTGGAGTTAACAAGAACGAGAAGAAAAATACAACAAAGAAAAATGGTGGTATGAATGGAGCATTAACAAGACGAATCATTGACTTCCCAATACCCGAAGATACCATATTTTCCCTATACGATTTGTGAGCGACCGAACTAAAACAAGGACTCGATATGACAAATGGAAGACTCACCCAATTAGCACACGAAGTCGGCGTATCAAAGTGGTGGTCGTGGAAGTCAGTTGGTGAAGTTGTGCACATCACTTTCCAATCATCACCCCCATGAATATTCTCAAGATGTTGTTCGTAACGCTGTATTCAGTTAGCGATAGGGAAAACATGTGAGGTTTGGGGATTCTTACACGTAAGTGTGATCCTGGTGCGGTGCATCCCTACAATCAAATAATGTAAGGGCCCGTCCACTATATCCTAAAGTAGGCGAACCGACCTTATCTATCAGATTGCTCCACCAAGTAGTACAAGTCGGTTCTTGGAAGTCCACGACCCATTTCGCCCATACACCCTCAAAGCCCTTGGTCAAATCAGCAACATTGCAAACCAATAATATACCCGTCCACGCACTCTATCCTCACACGATTCCGGTTTCATCCATTCCGCGTGGATTTCAGCTTCCGTTTGGCGACAAACACTCAGTTTATGTTGTCCGTCAGGAATACCAACCAATTTCGCAATATACTTCCGTTTTCCGTAGCCCAAGCAACTTTGACTAGGCAGTAAATCCTCCCAATGAATGCCTGCCCGCCCCCGCTCATCCTCTTCCCGTTTTCTCCGCTCGGCATCCTTTCTACGTCGCTTCTCATCCATCTTCTTCTCGTAATCTTGCTGTCGTTTTTGCCACTCCCTCTCGCGGTCCCATTTTTCAACTTCCCAATCACTTCGATCCCGCTCAATCATCTGATGTAATTCATTTAATTTCCTCTCCTGTTCTTCGAGTTCCTCGTTCTCCCTCTGTCGTCTCTTCTCCACCTCTTTCTCGTACTCTATCCGTTGTTTGGCCCACTCCCTTTGACGATCTTTCTCCTTAATGTCCCAGTCATGCTGGTCTCTCTCGATCATTTGTTGCAGTTCGTTTAATTCCCTCCTTTTCTCTATTCTCTCCACCTGCCAGGAATGACGCTCGACGACCATCGCTGATCGTTGTTTTTCGTGTTCCCGAGCCTCCACCACCCATGCAGCACGAACAGCTTCGTGCCTTTGTATTTCTCTACCCCATTCCCTGCGTACCCTTTCTCTTGAAAGTGGGCCCAACTCCCTGATCATGAAGAAGAATGCCGTATTCACGATAGTCGTGATGAAAATTGCTATGAGGATGATAGATGAAGCAGACATATGCTTCGTACGAGGCAGGCGTTGCGGTACGGTCTAATACTCTAGCATATCGGTATCGGCACCACTCAATAAACTTGATCGTTCGTTGACGGGCGACGAATGTATCCTAGAAACCTCACACACGTAAGTTCCCTCTCGATGAATGTACCTTGAAGATTTACATGGAATCTGTGTCCAGAGAAGGATGTAACCCCCCGGTTCGAGTCCTAGAATTAGTAAAGCCATTTCTTAACCAATTTTGAACGGAATAGTCTTAGTGAAAGCACAAACATCAAGCTCTGCCTACGTGGCGGCCGGTCCCCGGGTCTTGGAGGGGGGGATCTGGGGGTACCGGGTGTATTGGTCGTGTAAGGTGGCGGTGCTTCACTGTAATTACTCCGCACCATGATGGTGGTTTACAGAAGAAGCAACCGTGGGATAATCGTATTCCTCGAGATTTTGCTTTAGTCACGCAAACACAATAGTCACGGACCCCCGGCGCTAAAAGGTATAAAGTTCGCTATAGATGTAAGGGGTTTCAAGCCTGAGTCAGTGTGTACTAGGTGCTGCGTAGTGCCTGCTCCCTCTGATTTTTCTGCGTGGAGACCTGGTATTATCAAGAAGATAGCACATAATATAATGATGTATATGACACAGATAGCTTGAGAGATGAGTATCTTTCACAAACTCAAGAACAAGACGCAGAGTACAAAAAAGTGGAAGATATGAACGGAATCTTAACAGGTTCAAGCAGTAGTACCCAATAGTGCTCGAAGATATCCCATCAACCCCGTACATGGCGTCTTCGTCAACAATAACGAGTGACCGACCTAAGATCACCAAGAAAACAACGCATTATATTTTACAGAGGCAGTACATACGCGGCCCAAACGGCCAAGTTATTTGAGTTCCAATTACTGGAGTCTTAACAAGAGGAATCACGGACATCCCAGTACCCGAAGATACCTTGCCGGCCCTACATATGACATCTCGGTATGCAGCAATAACGAAGGCCAGATGTAAAAGAACTCACCCAGTTGGCACACGAGGTCGGCGAATCGAAGTGGTGGCCGAGGAAGTCGGTCGGTGCAGATGTGCACATCACTTTCCAATCGTCACCCCATGGGATGTTCTCAAGGTGTTGTTCATAACGCTACGCTCAATTAGCTCTTGCGAAAACGAAAGGACAGTATATCTTACGCGAGTACGTGACCCAGGTGCAGTACATCCCTACAAATCAAAAGTCAAAAAAAGCATTCAACGAATTCGGAAATGAGTAGTCGAACCTTGTCGATGAGATTGCTCCACCACGTTGTACACGTTGGCTCTTGGAAGTCTATAATCCATTTCGCCCATACTCCATCGGATCCCTAAGTCGAATCAGCGAAGTTGTAACCATGATAATATTGCCCACTCACCCTCTCTTCACAAGACTGAGGTCGGATCGACCTCCCGTGAATCTCTGCCTCAGTCTCGCGGCAGGTACTCAGGTAGTTGTATCCCCAGGGAATGCCCACTAACTTGGCAGTATATTCCCTTGTCCCATGGCTCAAGCATCGTTGACTGGGGATGAGGTCCTCCCAGTGCATGCCCGCTCGCCTTCGCTCCTCGTCTTCTCGTCTTTTCCGCTCTGCAGCTTCTTCCCGTCGTTTCCTCTCCCAATCCCTCTCACGTTTCCACTTCTCCGTCTCCCAGTCACGCCGGTCCTGGTCAATTGTGTGGCTTAATCGACTCAATTTCTCCTCTTGCTCTTTCATCTCCGCCTGCCAGGTACGGCGCTCAATAATCATTACTGATCGTTCCTTTTCGTGCTCCTGACTCTCGAGCACCCACTGGGCACGAACAGTCTCGACATGTTTCATGAACACCTGATGATTCTGCATCTCTTTATTCCATTCCCTACGCACTCTTTCTCGTGCAACCGGATCGAGATCGTCGCGGGTGAATTCTCTGATCGTACCAAACAATAACAAGTTCACAACGGACGTCGCGATGATTATAAGGATGATAGAACGAATAAACATGCGTTTTTCGAGAGGCGGGCTCGATGGCATGGTCTGGTATCTACCCGGGGGTGCGCTGGGGTCCAATAAGCCTGAATGTTCATTGGGGATCGATGGATACATGCTGTAGACATATTAGCTATATTAGTTATTAGTGATAGCTATACAGAGGCTCACTCAGGTCTTGGATATCTCGAAGGATTGGGCCTTCGTGTGCGAGAAGGACCGGGTGGATTTCTGAAGTGGCGTTAAGAAACTAAATGAGCTATACAGCATTTTCATTGAAGTATTATTCACCTAGGACCCCATCCGTTTTCAGCACCATTCCTAGAAGTATAGGGCTCTGGTCTATTCTGTGTATTTTGGCTGTAAGGAGGTGGAGCGCCCCGTATTATACTTTCTATATGAGGCGGCGCCATATTGGAGGAGGTTGAACGACCGTGGGACCTTTGTCTCATATATAAGTGACTAGTGACTACATAGTGACTGCTAAGTCTCACGCTCCTGCACTCCATGGTCAGGTTCGGTCCTTCGCCCACTAAATTGCCACTGATAGCTAATAGATCGTTAATAACCGCTTGATGGATTATTCAGAGGTTCATTTGTCGATCATAACAAGAAAGAACTCTTAGAATACTGGAAAATAAAAACACAATTTAGAAAACCTAAATTTCAATAGGGATATCATCGCCTATGCATAATGACATCCTAGTATCAGATTTCGTTTAAACAGGGGTCTCATCGAATATCAGATAGGGGTTGTTTCGGGCTGCAGGATTGGGAACTCCATCTCAAGAGGAGTCCGATCGATTCTTAAAGCAGTACTGAGTGGCATTTTCATTGAAGTACAAACGCTCGATTCAAGCAATATTTATCATGAATACATGTGAACAATTACATAGCCAAAGGGGGATACGGTGGTACATACATTATTACACATACAGTATATTCTCATTCACTAATCAACCCACTCAACCTCTCCCAGATCCAAGGCAGTTTGGAAAGACGCCTTGGGGACGTATTTTCTACCTTTCGCGAGTTGGGCATCCATCCTCATCTTGACGCTCCGATGTATCTTGATAATCTTTTTCGATTGCTGGGGAATAACCCGTCCCCTGCCCAAGTTCCACCTAAGGGTCGTCTTCCAAGTATCATCACTTCTCTGGTACCTTTGCTTGATCGGTATAAACTCTAATATCCACCAGTACCATTCAAGCGACAGTTGGTCATAGATAGGCGACAGGATGTCGAGCAGTTCATGTTCTTCCTCCGTCTTCGCTTTTGTAATCAGTACAGAGTCGTTATTCCCTACGTCCCCCAAAACTGACTTCTGCTTAGGAGAGGGGATCGTTTGGATATGAGCTCCGATGGTGGAGATAGGCGGAGGACGCTCGGTTTGGACAATAGGGTATAGACTGGCCGGATTAATGCCGGAGGTACGTAAATCTTCTGTGATAAATAGGATACCAGTTTCGGCCTTGAAGCATTCACGGATCATCCAGCGCAGTGGGATCCGTGCGAGATTATGTTCGGTGCCATTGTCGACTGATCCCCCACCGACATCTGCGCGATGAACCTTAATCTAAGATTGAATTGAACGCAACGAGGTAGTCTTACCACAATGGCACCCGGCAAACCATACCTAAAAAACGAGGGCCATAAGTTATGACTCGAAGACAAACCCTCAAAGGAAATATACCTCTTCAACGTCTGTTTCGCGATCCGTCTTTCTGCTGTACTTGCGTTCCATAGCACGAAGAGAGTTTTCGTCCCCCTTTTTGGCCTTGGGGGGGCCATCACTCACTGGTTCTCCGGGCATTCGACCATTGATTCCAAGGGTTTGTTCTTTGACGGTTGGTCGATTCCATAGATTCGCCTTGAACTTCGCCCGGCGTTCATCGAGAGAAACGGCATGCCTGAAGGTCCTCACGATGGTATTTGAAGTCGAGAATGGGAGATAACGTGGGATGAGCCCGACAGAAGCGACGGTGTCCCTAATCAGATATCAAGAGCTTTGGGTCTAATTAATATTTGAATCGCTTACCAAACACCGATAAATTCAATTGAAACGTCAATAGAGAAAGCTTTTTTGAAAGCGTTCGATTGTTTCCACCCCAGTTCGTCGACGCGCGTATACATTTTATATGCAAAAGGAATTTGTTGGAAATTGCAAGCGGGGAGAAGCCCGACCTATAATAGATTAACGTTACTTACAGAATTTATTTAGACGGTTACTCGGATTGTACCTTGTGAAGCATACCAGCGAGACCACGGGCAGTGTAGGCACCGCGCGAAAAGCCGAAGATGCAGATGCGATCTCCTGCTCTGTCTGTGATGGATCTTGTCAATAATCAGGTAAGTGGGTTGTGGTTAATCGTTTTACAATTTTGCATGAGAAACTCATAACCGTCTATTCCAAAAAAAATCAGCAAAAATAAGATAGAGAAACGCTGGACTTGCCCATAACGTGCGAAGAAAGGTTCCACGCGATGGCTGTATCCAGAGACTGTTACAATGTTAGAGGAGCCTTTTTGAATGAATTAAGGGCCTAGAATTACCTTCGAAATCATTGTTCCTATGCGTGTCGCTGTTTGTGGCTTAATATAAGTTCCAATACCAGCCTGAAAAATTGTCAGTTTTCGTGTAACAAATGGTCAAAGAACAGAGAGACTACCTGATAGTAAACCATCTGTTTTGTGTTGTCACCCTTCTTCAGCATTGTAAAGAATTCAACGATATTGGAGTTCTTTTTCAAAACATGAGTAAATACGATCTTCCGTATGCGAAAAGTACCCGCATCTGAATCAAATCTAGATGTCGAAATGGCATTCAAACCCATACAAGAAACAAAAGAGCGACGAGAACGAACTGGTCTCCGGTTCCATCGAAGCACAGGACCAATGTCCTCGCTGTATTCGCCTCTGGAATCATTCGGGGGAACTCGGTAGACAGCGTGCTCGAGCCATTTGCAATGAACTTAGAGCTCTGGGGGCTCCCCGTGATAGTAGCAGCATCGCTGAGGGTTGGAGAAAGCGACACCTCCTGGACGTGTCCAGTGACTCGGGAAGACATAAGTAGGAAAAATTTAGCGATAAAAAGGACAACAAAAGATGGAGAGGCCAGGCCCGCGTTTTATGAAATGTCGGACACTTGTTCGGTTCAGCGCATCCCTATTGCTGCTGAGTCTTGACCTGGATGTTTCCGGAAATGGGCATGTGGTCCCAAAAGTACCCACAGGCACCCACGTGCTGTTTATGGCACCTAGCAGGAGAAATGTTGAATGTGCCGGGTATCGATCGATAGACCTCCATGACAAATACGTTTTGGCTTGTGGAAAGATATCGAAGTCAGAACATATCCGGTCACCGAGAATGGTATAACATGGGGGTTCTAGAGGGCCCGTGCGTTGAATTCTGTTCGGTTCAATGCTCTGAGGGGTTTTGAGTAAGTACCACCCAAGTCTAGTCTATCCGTGCGACTCTTTCCTAGAGTGACCATCTGGGAAACACAATTTCGTTCGTCCAAAACCCTGCTGGAAGATTGGCTCCTTGTAAGGGAGGGCCCAAGCTCCCGATTCGCACGAGTAGCTTAACATCATTCACGATCACTAGTCCTGGGAGAATAAAGAAGACAGCTCACGAGTCATCAATGGCACCCAGGATGGAGCGCTAGCCTGCTTATTACATAGACTTGCCGTAAATTTTGTTGGGTTCTAGACAAGTCGGGTTCGTGGATGAGAAGCTAGTAACGATATAGGACAATGCTCATACACGAGACAGGAGAGGTTATTAGCAAAATTCAAGTGAACCTTGGGCGTATGGAGTGAACCCTTGCCGGCGTCATTTAAGTTGACTTTCAAACGAAGTTGTCAGGAGCGGATAGCAAAAAAAATCCGGCAATTTGCAAATAAGATCATCTAATCAATCTAATCTAATCGTACACGCTTTAAGTTGCCATGCGTTAGTTGAACCCAGTCCATGACCCACTGACGTCGGCCTCAAACCCACCCATTGTTAGCAGCAGCCTCAAAATTCAGACTTCAACTGTCTAGTTCTGTGAATGACGGGATGGTGCTGATTAAATTTTGAAGTTCAAGTTGATATCGCATCGCGTTAATGTTGCACCACTGGCTACACTGAGAGAGTTGTCCCATGCTGCCTGTCGTCGTTTTAACCACTTTCGCCCTCACCCAATCATTAACAGCTAGTCTCCGAATAGCATCCTGATAAAAAGGGCAGAACTCTGTCAAACTTCTCCAGTGTCCCGTGCACTTTGGAACTTCTGTGACTTGGTTCCATTTGTGGTAGTACCGCAACTGAACTCAAGAGTTAGAGAGAGTTGAACAGTGGAGTGACATGGTACGTGCCCAAGCTGGGAGAATGTTTATGTTCATGGTATCGGCAATCTGGTCAAATGGTATGTCGAGAGTGAGAGGGGCAGCTGCATCCAGAAGTTCAGGATAACCATGTCGGGACGCATAATTCATCACTTCAATCGGATGGTCCTGGATGGCTTCTCTGAAAGTTCGCTCAGCTTAATGACAAGGAAACGCTCGACTCACGCGCACCTCATCTTTGTATTCGCTGTGTGTATCGCACAGAATACCTCGTACTTTTCAGCCGCCTCCGCAAAGTCAGCAAAGACTTCGAAATCTACTTCCATAAGCGGCGGATGTCTGCTTGGGTAGACAAAGGAGAACAAAAGTTCGAGCGTGGCCGCTGATTCGGTCAATTCAGTGTATTCTCCCTCGCTACGGAATCCAGGAGGGGGGAAACCACCTGTCGTGACTTCAAGGTTCTTTCGATCAATGTGAAAGAGAACATTGTCGCAGGATTTGAACACAACATCCGCCGCAGGATCACAAACTGCGCTCAAATCATCCAGTTAGTCAAAGAAGAGTGCAACAAAGCTAAACTCACATATTTGGGACGTGATAAGTGTTGGTCTCGTTGA
This sequence comes from Collybia nuda, assembly GCA_015584075.1. NCBI lineage: Eukaryota > Fungi > Basidiomycota > Agaricomycetes > Agaricales > Clitocybaceae > Collybia > Collybia nuda. The sequence continues at coordinate 87,440 of MU150290.1, forward strand.
ATTTGAATAGCTCATCTGTGGCGAAAGAGTTGGTAGGTGGATTGACTCGAGTGACGCTTCCGCAAGTTACAACGCCTCGTGATGCCCGTGATAGGTTGAAGCATAACAGGCGTCAACAGTTGGCAGCTACATCGATTGCCACGAGGACTAGCTTCCTTCGTACGGTCCCCTCAACATACAATTTAGGACCTTACTCAAGCATTACTATAGAACGTCATGTCGTATGCAAGGCTGGTCGAGAAAGGTTGCCATGGTGGAGTACGGAGTAAAGATTTTCATGGTGTCAGGCACGGCTTTACGACATATTTGATGGGGATCAAATGCAAATGCTGCCCTGACGGGGACCTCTCGCGATACCGTGACATTTCCTGCCTCGCCTTCTACCAGGCTGTCATTCTCGAGGAAGATTCGGGTAGGTACTCGACGAGTCGTGTAATCTGGTCTTATCAGGTATATTTATAAGCCCCAAAGTGCATAGAGCTATTTTCTTTGTGTCCATTGACCCTGTGTCACATTCGCAGCTCGGCGCTACATCAATTTGCCGACATAACTCAGGGTCTAGCAATGAACGAAGAACACATGGCGGAATGTTGCGAGGCCTCTCATTCAACCCCACCACAATTCTTCACGGCTTCGACTTATTTTGTACTCTGCGTGGGCGCCGCTCATATTTCTGGCGCTCCGTTTTCATGTTCGTATGATAACTACTCTCCCAACACAGTATGTCCCAATCTAAAAAGCTACCCTGAAAAAAAAACTGATAGGTTGTACAGCTATATCCAGTTTAGTATCCAATACGCCAGCATTGGTATATGGCCCAAATTCCCCCAATGGCAAACCCGCTCATCTGAACTTCGAACACAGCCCTATTATATTACGACTATTCCCTCACTTTCACGCAAGAAGTTGAATATGTTTGGAAGTCTACATTTCGACTTTCGACTATCCTATACATGTTTTGCCGTTATGCTCTCGTCGCCAATGTCGTCTACTTACTCAACATATCAAATAAACTAAATATTCAGGTGAGTGCCTTAGTTCAATCCTCTATCTCAATACAATCTTACCTATACTCAGTGAGGTACTCCTGCATTCTGACCCAACGACGACGCTCACAGGTTTTTTTAGTTGTGATTATGGGTACAAAGTCTGTAGCGCTCTTAGTGTTTTGGGACGGACTGCTATTATTAGTGAGCCCCTCCCATACTTGATAAATCACGAACTAATCCAGGAATTAGTTGTATGGACAGCAAGGGCTTACGCAGTCTTTGACCGGAGCCTGATCATCCTTTTTTCTCTTGGAACGAGTGGTCTAGCCTGTTTAATCCTTTCAATCGTACGCTCAATCTTATGTTAAATGAGCATCTTTTATATCATTATAATAGATTCACGTCTTTGAAGTAAAGTGTCAAGGGAGTCCAGGGATTCAGACGTGAGTTATTGTTCCTTATCCAATCTGCTTCTTCTAATGCTAAAACATGGATATCGTCGGTGATTCAGTGGTACGTTACACTAAGATGTGTTTCTCAAGCCTTACAGATAATGAACAAATCTAAAGTGTCCCTCCTAATCCAAATCTTCATGTGTGTTTTCGAGTTCATTTCTGCCCTCCTTGCTACGTTCCGTTGCATGCAAGCCATTCAAATTGGCGGCTTTCGACGGAATCACGGAAATCGTTTCTTGTATTTAATATGTGATCAAGGTTCGTCCCCCAATAAATTTACAGTACCACGACCAACAACTTTACGCAACATACGAATATAGGCATACTGTATTTTTGGTAAGTCCAGTAAAAGTGTTAGCAATCTTACTAAATCGTGTTCTAAATCTGTTTATAGCACCGTAACACTGCTTACAATCTCTTCTTTAATTTTAAACATCGTAAGTACCTCTCCCATAAATTTTGCGACTGGCCTCTGATACTCTCTTGTTTCCAGCGAGTCCCTGTGAGTGATTCGAACTCCTCACAACTGAGACCTGGGCTAGAATCTAATTTTCCATCACAGGGCGGCTTTATTCAACGCCTCCTGAACGCCCTTACTTTGCCGTACGCTTCTTTTCGCTTCCCAGTATTCCCGTGTTAATCGGGGTTCAGAATTTCTGGTCTTCTCACCGCCCGCTTCCTCCTCTGCTTACGCATGTGGGAGGACAATGCATCAAAACGACATCGGCGAAATAGAAGCTCTGACCTTCAGTTTACAACAATTTTACAAAGCAATATTGATGAATTTGGTGGTGACCCTATAATATTTGAAGAACGTAACTGTCGAGATGATCCACTACGATAATGAGTCTACAAACGTTTGTTCACTTTCCAGCATAATCGTAATTTAGGTCTTACATATCAATCATATTATACTGGACTTTGAACTTTTATGACGTTTTTCGAAGGCATTTATATATTTGTTTCATGTATTTTCGAACCCTAACACAAATGGCTATTTATGTATGGCATATCTAATTATACTGGGTAACCCCACAACTATTTCATGATGGCAGTGAACTGCCGTCTTTTGCATTGATATAAAATTTACATATTTATTTAAATATCGTGAAAGGTTCATTGAGATCCACTAACACCTCCCGCAAACTGTCCAAAAATCCCAAGCGGGAAAGCGTTCGCTATCGCCCCATATCCATTCACATTTGGATGCAAAAAGTCACCAGAGTCATACATCGGATTAAGCTGCGAAGGAATAGTTGGGTCCGCCAAAAGCTTGTCGAAATCAACAACATAATCAAACACGCCGCTGTTCCTGATCCACGCATTGACCCTTTGCCTCGTCACTTCCCTCATTGGGTCTGAATAAGGCTGGATGCTGCTCTGATTAGCGGGAGCACAGAAGGGCGTGATGGTGGCTGCGAAGATGGGGATACCAAATGCGTGGACCCGTGTGGCTATTTGTTGGAAAGCTGCGATGACGCGGTCGCCAATTTTCGCCTGGGATAAAGCACTAGTGTCCGTGGTCCCGATGTCGTTCACACCTTCGAAGATCATAACGTATTTGACCCCAGCGTGGGCGAGCACATCGCGATCAATTCGACCTAGGGCGTTGGGGCCTAGGCCGTCATTAAGGATTCGATTACCACCTGCTGCTTGGTTGTTGATCGCGATTTGGGAGGTAGCCTTATTTTTCTGCATACGCGCCAGAAGGAGATCCGGCCATCTTATGGAGTATCAGCGAGAGGTTGGTTTTTTGTCCGGAGGAAAGAGTAGGAACCTGTTATTTTTATCTGTATCGCTTCCACGACCGTCTGTGATACTGTCTCCGACAATGACGAAGGACGACGCGGATTGTGAGGCCCAACTCTCAACAGAGCTGATAAAATACCTGCATTACGTGAATTAGAAATCAAAAATCTGCAATGAAGTATATATGAATGAAATACCAGTGGGCAACGCTTGTAGTCGACTCATCAGTCATATCCTCAGCAGAGACATGATTACCCCGTGAGATCCACGATGTGGTTCGACTCCCGGGATGAGAGGTAATAGCATTCCCTTGCTGCCCATTAGCCAAATATACTGTTATTGTTAATATTGATTGAGGCTGAACAGTAAACTTGACCGGATCTGAAACCGCGAGGGCGCCATTTGGTATGGTGAAGTTCGGGCTCCCACTGAAGGTAAGGGTTTTTAATGTTGGTAATTTTATCGCGCTAACCCCAGCAGCCCCGCTAGGTAGCGCAACTGTGACTGCACTAATTTGCAGATCGTTTATACCGAAGGCGTTTGAGAATCGAACACGAATTTGGTCTCCTCCAATCGACACACGTACAGTCTGGCGAATGGTCGAATCTGTGAAGACAGAAGTAGGTGTGGTCTGACACGAAAAGAGAGCGAGATATAAATAATATTATTCTTTACCACGAAGAACCACTCACGAAGGGAGCCGGGGGGAGGTTCCCGGGCTCCGTGAGCTGGGGCATCGATACCCAAGTGTCAACCCATCTGCCTTTCGGGACACCTCTCTCGGGGGAAAGCTGGGCACTGACACCCTTGTATGGCCCAACCGCCAACAGGTAGAGGAATACAGATGAGAAGCCTTTGAACAGCATGTGGTGCGTCGTGGAATGGCTCCACATACTCATTCCGATTCTCTAGACTTTATAGCACACGCGACGGGGAAACCTGCGCCGATTCAGCGGGCGTGTTGAATTTGATCCGATGTTGGGCCGTGGTTACCTTGTCACCAAAGGTAGGTCTTCACCTGAGGTCCCGCGAAGAAACCGCTATGGTAGGTGTATCAAGCAGATATATTCGGAGGGGCTGAGTAATTAAGTGACGACGAATGGTGACCCAAAGGCATTGGCGTAAATTTGGCACCATTGACTTTTTAGTCTCCACATGGGAAAGAGAGCGGCTTGAAAGTGTTATACCATTCCCCCGGCTGATTTCGTGCCGCGCTAAGCAAAGTAGTTGTGGACTTAACCCCTCCATCGTCCTTAACATGATTATAGCCAGCAGCGAGGTAGAAATGTGGCGGGCCAGTATGGGCCCTGGCACGTATGCGCGGGCGAACTATTACGCCCTTGTGTTACATAGAGGCTTCCCAAATTTCAACTCCTATGCCAGGTCCATTCTTATACGGCGTTGCGCTCTTGCTTTTCACGTCGCACCAACCGAGAGCGAGACCAGACTCGAGTGTTAAGCAGTGATAGCGACAGATCTAGCCTGGGAGAAGTAATCGAGACGAGAGAACGCCATCAGTGGATTAGTTACTTGTTATGTATTGCTGAGCATACTGGTCCCATGGTCGCAATGGTAGCCCCAAGATGCAAGATGGAGGCGTGGTCTGAAAATATCGGCCAACTTTCGGACGCCGCCGAAGCCTGCTGATCATCTTATCACGTGCGTGTTTCGGCTTTATCGGCTCTTTCCGCCTACGGCTTTTAGCGTTTTCGCTGGCACAACCAACCTTTAAATATTTTTGATATAGAGTTAAGGAATGGGGGGCAACGAGGGACCAGGGTGATATGAACTTCCCATACTTCCTATAACCCTTGCTAGAACTCAAAGGGACTTAATTAGGAGCCAAGCAATTAACATTTTTCTCTGGCTCAGGTTCTTTCAACAGAAAACAAGGCCCAAGTCAACTAGTAACTTTTTATAGGAAACCTGACATTTTTCAAGGCCAACCATCGCTCTTTTGCGACGAAAATCAACCGACAAAATCAATGGTTCAAGTAAGGTCTTTTAATCACCCCAAAAGCCGGAAAGCTCGGGAGATGATGTACACACAAACCCCCCCTCAGGTGACAATAATAGAAGCACTCTAAGTGCAATGACCTGTCGCGCACGTCATCATTGCCGTACCATTCAACATCTACTAGCTTCAAACATTGAACATCAATCAAGGGTCTAGCGCCTTTATTGCCACATTTGGTTACTCCGACGTTCGCCCGCGCCACCTTCTCCATTTTAGGGTCGCGCTCCCGACGATTATCTGTGCACCTGTTCGATATGACTCATGTTGGGCTTCCACTCGGCCTAGAAGCATCGACTAGCGCCTCCGATGACTCTTCCGGATCTTCCTGGCTAATATCGAACCTGTTCTCCATTGTTTCGCAGGATCGGGACTGTTGGTTGAATTCAACAGCTCCCGAGTATAAAGTAGTCGACACGAAAAATGACTCGTCTCCATAATCCCAGCCACATCATTCCCCGCTCAACACCCGAAAACCACCATGTACCGCTCGAACGCGCCCCACAACTACAGTGTACAGCCACAGTCAACACCTTACGCTCCTTCCGTTCACTCTATTCCGTTACCCCATGGAAGTAGTCCGTATTTTAGTGATCCCTCGACCCGTCAGTTTCTCTATTTCCCTACATCCGCGGAGTGCGAAAGTTGTCTAACGTCGAGCTCACAGCCTCCTCATCAATCCGACAAGTGGCGGATGGTCCTTCTCTTCATTACCTACTTGATTATGATCCTACTGGTTGTCTAATATACGATATTCGCCTGCCACCTAATCATAGTCGTCCAAAAATGGCTCAACGTCTCAACATTCAGGAGGCGGCTACCTCACCCGCTGTTCAACAAATGTACATCAGGATTCCCGGGCTTCCCTGGGCAATCGATGTCCGAAATCCTCAAGGTGTGACTCTGGAAAATGTCCTCTCAATAATGTTTGCTACCCTGCAAGGTGTCCTTGCGAAAGAAGAGTTCGGTATACTCTCCTCTCAATTAGCCAACACTGCCAGCGCAACGTTTCACGCACGCGCCCGGGTTAACCCTCAAGCAATGTCTGAGGGCGTAAAACGCGTGGACTGCCTCGGCTCAAAAGTCCTTTTCCTTGGTATTACACGGGCTGTTGATGGCACCAATACCTGGAACGTGAGATTCTCGACAGAATACTCTTGATTATGCCCGTCAACCTGAGACAGATTGTGATACGCGAGCCATCTTGGCTTGAAAACCTAAAGTACCACCGAAAAATATCATAAGAACCCTTAGTTTGTTGTAAGATCATCGTCATCTAAACTCACTCTCATCATCGGATATTGTTGTAGCTTTGTGGTGTTATCGGCTGCGCCTTTGTATTTTTTTTTGCTCCCTGTTTCATTCGGACTTCATCGGACTACGAAGCATATCTCGTGTATTGTTCCTGTGACTTTCTGTAGCCCTACTTAGCTTTCCACTGGTTTTTTAGTATATTATGTTGTAGCTTACTTACTAAAATTCAATGGTATATTCCTCCGAGCGTTTCTGTGGGTCAGGCTAAATATGGTTTGGCCTCTACAATCATAATCAGCTCAAGGTGTTCAGGTCGATACAACTGACGAATAGTTATTTGGGGTTCGGAGATGTTGACAAAACTTGCAGAGATCATAGTACACCCGAGATTTGAATAACCCTATAATATTACGACTGTAAAGTAATATCTAATGTTAAATAATTTAGGATCAATTGCATGAAAAGGCATAAACTATTATGAGGAATGGTATAAGCAGAGTCTGCAAGTAACGTAACCTGACCACTATATTCAAGTGAGTTTGAAAAGGGTGGGGATAGAGTCCCATAGCTTCTGTCTGCACGCCTGTAGGTGCGTCAAAAGGATCTGCTTGCAGGGTGGGCACATCGTGGGGTTTATGGGTGCGGGAGGAGGCAGAGCAGGACGTGGAGCTTGTCGGGCATGATTAGGATGCATGTATGGCGCCAGTAGTGCGGTGTGAGCTTGCCCCATATGGTATCCTACCTGAGGTGCGCCTTGGCCTGCTACCCCCTGCATAGGTATGGGTCCAGCGTTGTGATGGGGGAAAACATTAGCATAAACGCCTCCATGATGCACATACATGACTCCGCTTTGATAACGAGGAGTATTTTGTTGTGGGAGGGCCTGGGGTGCTAGTTGGGGAGTTTGATAGGGCGGCGGAGGAGCGGCGGGGGGAGCACGAACGAGTGGAATCGGAGGAGAATTGGATTTCTGCTCTTCGTCAAATAGGTTAATTAGCTCTTCCCAGTCTCTCAAGGGGTGACAATTCTCATCTAATTTATTCGCGAGGATTGAATACGCGGTGTTGCACCAAATGGTTGCCAAGCACGAACGACACGATTGATGAGGAATGTCCTCGAGAGGGCAGATGGCCAAGCGAGCCTGTAAGCCTCGCAGTGCGTTGAGCCCGACGAGGAAGCGTTGAATATCGGTGGTGGAAAATGATGCAAGATAACGCCCAGATTCTGGATCCCCAAGCTTCGAAGCACATGTCGTAAGCTCGTAGAAAAGCGGTCGAAGGAGATCCGTAGAGGAGTATCCGCACTCTAACAAAACACATATGACGGCAGCGGGATGTACGTTGTCGACCTGGGTGGCGTGAGTTATTTCTTCGTCGTAGAAGTCCAATGTAGATGGCCACTCCTGATGAAAGAGTTCGAAGATAGCCTCTCTGGGGCGTTGAATCTTATACTTTGTCGAAGTGCGTAGGAGGCTGGCGATTGAGGGGAAAGTAGTAGTATCGAGTTTCGAAGTTCCAATGTGGCTAAAAGTGAGCAGTGAGGTCAACCGAACTATTTAGCGGCGAACTGTGGAAGTACGTACAAACCATCGTACACCCTATGCAACAGATTTTCTATATCATCAGCGTCGTCATCCAGAGATACAATAATACACCCAGGATGTTCCTTATCGATATTGAGTTCGTTTGCAGCAAACAAGTTTAGGAAGACTGGGGAATTCTTGGACAGGAGAGTGTTGTGTACCCGAAAGTCCGTCCCTCGACAACGTAAAATAACGTTGCCGTCTCGGAAGTAGAGTGCCGGATGTTTGGAGTTTTTGGGACCCTGCCAGGATCCCCCATCCCCGGCTTCTTCCACGCGAGGTCTCTTACGGTCTGGAGGGGAGATAACTGAAGTTTTGGTCATCGAGGAGATTGGTAGGGACGTTGTAGTAGAGTAATTTGTCAATTAGGGAAGGCCTTAAAAGTAAGAATTCAATGGGGACAAAAACCAAAGATGTCGTGGGTTGTTGGGTTTAAATACGTGAAGGCCACTTCAAGTTAATACTTATCGACCAAGTATGGGGATCTCCGGAATCGGGTATGGCCAATTGTAAATCTTGTTTGAACCTGAAAAACTCAGGTTCGTTGGTGAGGATCTCCGGTGGATGGACCGAATTTTTATAAGCGAGTTTTGCATTTTCATAAGAGGTGAGGTCACGATCTCGCTTATTTCGCTTGTGCGTCAGACCCCATTTATCTGAGCGAGGCCTCTCAAGGAGTTGTGTCACGATCGACCATGAGTCGTCTAGCGTTATTTACGGCTCCTTTGAAATGTTCATTTCTCCCAGAAGAGAATTGTAAAGTCCTGATTCTGTATCTCCAGGTACGACTCCTATGATGTTCGCGGATCCGAACTCCATTGGGTTCGGCAAATTTCCGTCTTCCCTGTGTTTTGCTTTCTGTAATTGGCCGTGTACTTAGAATTTGAAAAGGCAAGCAAACGGAAGAAAACCCGGCGTACCCTGCATCCTGGTATTTCTCGGGTTTGCGGATAGTTCCCAACGAAGACTAGTGTATCTTCACCTATCTCAAATTCCCAAAATTAGGGAGGGTCGGAAGTTAAGGCCGGGAACAAACTTGTGTATACGGCACGCGCCACAACGTTGCTGCACCACCAAGTGTCATTCGATTGTCCAAAACTGAAAGCCGGGAGAATCCCCCGAGACCCGATGGTGAGATTGGCCTGCTCCGGTTCTAACTATCACCTGTGATGCAAAGGCCTGAAGACACGAAAATATTTGACGGAAACTTGGGGATTTTTTTGGACGGTTTGTGTTGTTTTTACCTCTCAATAACACTCTCAAGGTCATAAAACCGAACGCCAAAATCAATTGCTAGTACCGGATTAGCGACCGGGTGACCACCAAAAAGCCAAACGCACCTGCATCGATGAAAATGTTACGCCTTCACAGCTTGTGCCTTCGAGTGGCTAGTACGGGCCACATGGGCGTCTGGACCCAAATCACCTCCCCAGAATCCGGATTGTTATATCACCAGTTACCATACGAGTCGTGTGGCATGATCGAAACCTTGATGTTTTTAACTTCACACTCAGTCATCATATATGAATTGGCTATGATTGTATCAAGACCCCCTGACGCCAGATCGTTTCTAACGCAATTTAGCCAAGTTTTGTATCTTTAAGTGGGCCGAAAACACGAGTATCAGTGATACAAGTGCTTGGAGGAGACAAGGAGAAAAATTGGGGATCAAGCGGCGTCCGGAATACTCGTTCCGACGCCGGAACTTATTTCTAAATTTAATATTATGTAATTTGTTAAAATCATTACATAATTGTGAGTACAATGAACCCGACCTTGTTTTTCCGTCTTCCTCTCATGGCTGCAGCAGAATCTTCTAGCCCTGTACACCCCTTCGCAAATTCCAAGCAACTGCTCGAAATATTACCGGACAAGATTGATGTGGAAGAGGAATCTCGGCTCTATGACGAACTCTGCGATGTGTGTACCTTTCTCAACCATTGTAATAGAACGGGGAGCTGAACGTGGCCCAGGACGAGGAGTATCAACGAAGGAGTATAAGAGCTCGTTCATTGTCGCCTCAAGGACCACCCTCGATTTTCTCTAAGGATATTTGGCTTGGAGATAACTCAGGAGAGAGCATGGGATTTGCGAAAGATGTGAAGATCAGCGGATGGACGAACGTGGGGGATAAACCAGAAGGAGCCTATATCGGTAAGTTGTCAGTCCTTAGACATGGTCACCTGGGCTGATCTCCATTATAGTATATGACTGTGTAATAACTACAAAAGAGGTGCGTTCGTCATGGTCTCAAAAACTTCTCAACTTAAACGCAATGCCAGGGAACAGTCATTCACGCCCACAAACGATACAGTGCATTCGCCCAGCTAGAAAAAGCTCTACGCCGTACACTTCCGGTGGGTATTGATCAAGAGGCTATCTCTTCAAAGGCTAACGTGTCTTAGCGCAACCAACAAACCTTCATTCCAACCCTACCCCCAAAAACCCCCTTAGCGCGATATCGTCCAGCATTCCTCGATCGTCGTAGACGTCTGCTTCAATATTGGCTTTCTGCCGTTCTACTACATCCCGATATCGGAGGGTCGCAAGCAGCGAGGCTTTGGGTTATGGATTAACAAAATCCCCGGATACCCATGCGAAGCAGCTCTTTCCAACCGTAGCACTAATCGTTGGGGATAACCCCCACATTCGGTGCCTCCTTCTGAGACGATTTCCACAAAACTGCACCATTGCAGATTACCGCCGCTCTCCAACCTTTTACAACTTGCCCCAGGTTACGGATCATGACATTTTAGTGCTGCGGTTGGACTGATAGTTCGTATTTTTATCTTTGAATTGTATGTTGTATTTTTAGCTGCTTATCTACCTTATGTATACCGTAATTCTATTTTGAATCAATGTTTACTATTCCAGGTCACTTCATATCACAACTACGACAAGCCCTAGGTTTGCCGGTCCATCCGAACAATCTATTTACAACAGTTCTCCCACGCGGCCTCGGTAAGAGTTGCGCTTTCAGAACAGTACTGTTTATCTGACACATCACTTTAGTTATATCACTGGAATTGGATTCGGTGAGAGATTCTCATCAGCCAAACCAGAGGTCCCGTGCGAGAGTGCTGCCCCATGTAGTAGCCTACGAAGTGAGATCGCGAGTGGGCTCGCTCCACCCTGAATCCCTTTATTGCAGGTCACATGAAGCCATCGGCGAATCGGGCCGTCTAGTTTTTCAGCTTGTTGTCCACTAGTTGTTGTTCTTCATCAGTGCTGTCCTTGTCTAGCAACCGTTGTGGAAGAACGAAGTTCTTACGTGTGTCTTGGAACTGGTCGTCTTCGTACAGAATCACGGCACAGAGCGTGGTTTGTGTAGTTAGAAGAAAAGAAGGAAAGAGAAAAGGAAGAGGAACGAAGTGCCACGTTGGACACCGTCAAGTATACAAGAGATAATTTCTTTGAGACTACACCTTTTTGTGTAGTCGACTTTTTCTTCTTATAGAGACAAGGAGAGAGTACTTTTCTGAGAAAGAGCAGGGAAAGATTCTTATTTTTGTTCGAGGCGAAACTTCGCCTCTTTAAGTCTTTCTGTAGTACGAGGAAGGTTCAATCACGCGCGTTCTCGTACGCTGATTGGCTAGAGATGGAGACATGAAAAACTGAAAATAGAATGATGT